>PVHX01001271.1:0-49111 GCA_004024805.1 Geosciurus inauris | reverse complement strand
CATTCTTGCACTCTTAAGAGTCCTGGTTTGCATGACAAATTATCAACTCCCTATAGGTCTACCTCACTTTGGGCTACCTGCCACACCCAGATGCCCACAGAGCTTTCCTAGCAGAACCCTCTGGTGCAGGTTTTTCTAGAACACTCCCCATTCTACTCTTTCAGGACCAAGGAACCTAGATGAATCTCTCCTGAGTACTGTGTGCTTGGGAATGGCTTTTTGCTAGCAATGGTCTTGAAGCAGTGAAGTGCATGTGGAAGAGATAACCAGAGCTATGTCACCCCCTGAGGCTGTGACTCCAGCAAGGGCCGCCCCTTGGAGCTCTCCCCACACAGCACTGAGGCCGATGGCCTTCAGCCAGAGAGGAGAGGGCTCAGACTAGAGCAGAGGAGGGCAGATCAACAGGGCTTTGGCCACTCTTATGTCCTTCCTTCTCTGTCCATCATGAGATATCAGGCCAAGTCGGTGCCTGACTGATGTTCTCACCAGAGACAGACCACCCCAGCCCAACAGGTTTTCCACGCACACAGCCAGCCACAGGAAGTTTTGGATGAACAAAATGAAACTTTATTCTCATATGGCATGTAAAGTTTTTGAAGTAGGCACTTTTACCTGACCAAAAGAGTTCCTGACACTTTGAACATTTAAAAGGTTATTTTCTATACAATTAAATAAATATTTTCATGTCTAAATATGAACACAATGCTTATGGTCCTAGAAGTTTTAAAAATCAATACAATTAAATTCTTTAGGAAATGATTAGCCTAGTTTCAAAATAATATTCCCCGAGCAAGAATAAAAGGAAGACACGATAGGGAGGGATCATGGAAGAGGTTATCAGAGAAGTGGAAGAAGATTGCAAACAAGAAGAGCAAAACCCTGAACTTGGATTTTAGGAAATAAAATCCAGCAAAACTATATTATAGGCAAAAATTGAAAATAACCATCCAAACCGAAGGGGGGATGATTTTGTGGCCAACTGCATTCTAAGTTGATACAACTAATACATCATCACCCAGCAGATTTGCTCTTCCAGTAGCAAGGATCTTTTTCTACTTTATTCTTATCAAACAAACTGACATTTAAGGTGGCAGGATAATTAGAGAAAAGCCTTCAAAGCCAAAGACATTGTGTGTATATTGGGTGTGTGACCCTAGGCAACATACTTAGCCGCTCTGAGACTGTTTCCTTGCCTGCAAAATGTGGGAAATAACTAACTTGCTTCTTTGTTGAGGGGGTTATAGATAACCTACAAAATGTACTAGCATTGCTCCTGGTAAATAAGTGATAATAAATAACTAAAATTATTTTGTATGAGACCAGGCTTTCACCTTGGAGTAATCTAATTCTGCCAGGCTGCTCCCAGGTGGTTCTGTCAATCACCACTGACTTCAGAGTCTAAATCTGGGCCCATCTCTGCCCCTCTGATGTCATACAATCACAAAGTACCACTGACAGGTAAAAACAGACTTTCCCCTGGGGAACTGAAGCTGCCCTCCCTCAAGCAACCACTTAGTGTGCAAAAGGCTCCTGGAGAACTGTGCTCTCCTCTCATCTGGGGGCAGATGCCTTGCACACAGGGACACTAGTGACCTGAATGCTCTACTGGATGCCATGAAGTGACAGGGAGGCTCCTACATGCACACACCTCCCACAGGGCCTGTTTCAAGCACCAGAACCTGCGGCAAGGACATCAGGACACCCTGGGTCATCAGTACCTGGGCCCCACAGGAAGCTGAATTGGACTCCAGGTCAGTAGCACCATGCATGACTCTGCAGAGGCGGATTTTAGCAAGAAGTGGCTCTCCTGAGCATGAAGAGGGATATGGCCAGCTCTTGGGCTGGGGTGTGGACTAACAGACTGGCTGGACATGGTCGCCAGTCCTGCCTCAGATGATGGACAGGCACATCCCCAGTGTCAAGGATGCCAAGCACACACAAGGGGAGAAAAGAGAGATTGTGCCAGCAGGAAACAACAGGTGCACTGGAGGTAAACCATAGTCTTAGACCCACGGGCACATGGACAGTGTCAAAGAGCCCAGCTGTGAGTTTTATTGGAGTTCGCTGGAGAGGTCCAACTAACTTTCTGGTACTGATGATTTTGTTCCTCATTTCATAAGTAGGCGTCCCAAATACTCCCAGCAGAGGTGTGCGAGGAACATTGACTTCTCTCTTCTCTGGAGTCCTAGCAAGGTTCCCACAATGCCAGCATGGTGAGGCCAGGATGCTTCCCCCGTACCAGGAGGACCAGGCAGGGAGTCCAATCCAGGCCTACACCTAGGCCAGGCCACCTGCTGCCTGATGGAAACATCCAGGGATGGGAGTCTCCAAGGTGTGGGTGAGCTTTGCTTACACGGTTGCTGCCTGCTGGGACTGCACCTGCTCCAATTAACTGCAGAGAGTGGATGTGAATCTCTTTAGGGGGAGCTGGGCCCTGGCCAGCCCTGGATCTGTCCACCTGGGGCCTTCAGATGTATTGTTCCTCATCCCTGTCATTCAGGAGCAGAGACCACTTGTCCCCACCATCATCCGCTGTGGCGCTGTGCCGAGACAGCCTGTCAGACGTCAGGGAGGATAGAGACACCTGGCTGACGTAGCTGACCTGGTCCCACGGTGTGGCCCTGGGAGAGTCCCGTCTCCGGTCGTCCATGCCGACATGCACGCTGACCTGGGATGCACTCAGAGGCTTCATGCGGCCATGGGCCTGAGCCTCATACCTCTCCAGGTCGGGTTTCCTGTAGCTGGAAAGCAAGAATCCAAGAGCATATGCACCACTCTGGACATAAGTTCTGCTTTTCTTTTTGAAGCCTCCTGAAGGCTTCTCATTCAAGTCTTTCAATAGTATGCAGCTATTGAATTCTGTTGAACTTTTTTTGAAACTTCCTATGCAAATACCAACAGGTAGGCTGCTAATAACTTTAGTTAAGTAAATGCATGAATAAATAAATGAACACTTTTTTAACAAGGACAAATAACAGCACCAGGGATTTCATATGTACATGAGACTCACAAAAACAGCCTGTGAGGAGGACAGTACATGACAACAGGGGAGAGGTAAATGACTTGCTTGTGACAAATCACTACCCAAACCTGCTCAGGCTGTGCACTGTCACCCAGGACGCATGCCACCACACCCCAACCTGCTGTGAGCACACAGGGGAAAGGGCCTCCTGAGACTCCAATAAGTGCTCCTGACCCAGGACTCACCACTTGAGCTGCAGAGAGGACAGCACCACAGACACCGAGGAGGCTGCCATGGCTGCTGAGCCCATCCAGGGCTGCAGCACAATGCCAATGGGCATGAAGACACCTGCCAAGGAAAAGGCAGGCACTCACCCTGCAGCCAGGGGAAAGCACGACCTTACCCTCGGCCACTCTGTGCAGCACCCTCCTTGGGATGCTCAGAAGACCCTGTGCCCACCGGCCTCTGAGGTGAGGTTGACCTAGAACACTGGGCAGTGGGGTGTGAGAGAACCTAGTCTCTTCCTCCTTCCTTTTCCAGAGCCATGCACAAGTGGCATCACCCAATTTGGGGAGTGGGATCCACAGCGATGGGGAGGAGCAGGTTGTTTTTCAGACTGTAGGTCTTAATAGATGGTTCATAAAACATGGCCACTTTAACTAGATGGCGGAGCATCTCAACCAGCTCTTTAGAGTCGACCAGAAAAGAAACTTTGGGGTCCTCTCAGTAGTTTCTCATTTGTCTTTAGAGACACCTAAAGCAGGAGCCAACACCAACCTTTCTACATGCATGTCAGCCAGCCAGTCAGCAAGGGGAACAACTCATTAAGCTCTGCAGAAGCCTGGCAGAGGACCCTTCTGGATGCTGGAGGGGCCAAAGTCGATACGGCTGGTGAATGCCGCCCCTACCTACCTGCTGCAATGGGTATCCCAACCATGTTGTAAATCAACGCCAGCACCAGATTGACCCGGATCCTCCGGACAGTCCTCTTGGAGAGGTGAATGCTGGCCACCACATCCATCAAGTCATTCTGTAAGGGAGGACAGTGCTGCGTAGGGGCCCCTCCCTTCACCTCACCACCCGGACAACCTGGATACAGCCGAGCTTACTCTGATGAGGACGACATCAGCTGCCTCGATGGCCACATCCGTGCCAGACCCAATGGCAATGCCCACATCGGCCTGCGCCAAGGCAGGGGAATCGTTCACCCCGTCTCCCACCATGGCAACTTTCTTCCCTTCGTTCTGCAGCTCCTGGACCTTGGCCACCTTGTGAGAAGGCAGCACCTCTGCAAAGACTTTGTGGATACCAACCTAAAGGAAAGGAAATTGATACCCAGTGCTGGCAGAAGCCTCTAGTCACCCTGGTCCCCTCTCCTCAGCCCCCAGGTCCAGTCAGTCATGCCACTCAACCAAGTCCTGCAGATTCAAGGTCACAGGACAAATAGTCCCCCTGCTCCCACTCCAATGCCCTGCCCTGGTTCAGGCCCCTACTGGTCTGCCTATCCTGGGCTTGGCTGCCCGAACACTGTCCAAGCTGCCCATCAGAGCAGCAACCATTTGGTCATGTTCCTCTCCTGCTTCAGGATTCATGTTCCTCTCCTGTCCTCATGGATTCCACCCACTTCCCTGGACACAGTCTAAACTCTCGGGAATCTGCCTTCCATGGTTCTCCAGGGTCTGGCCTCTACCTGCTGGCCTGCAGCTGATGCCACCCTTGAGAATGCACTGTTCACCCACTGTGGTTCCTACAGATCACCATGCCACTCTGTGTCCCTTTAGGATGCCCAGGCTGCCTGCTCTGTCCTGGGATGTTCAGTTTTCCTCCCAACACCACCCCTTGCAGTTTCTTCATCTGACTAAGGCAACCTGAGAAGCCACCCCCTAGCCTGTCAGGATGGGGGTAAGCTGCTCCTTGGTGACTCCCACAGGGTCCCTGCACACTTCTGCTAGACCCTTGAGCACTCAGCCACACTGTGTCACAGTCCATCGTCCCTGTAGAACCATAGCCCCTCAAAGGTCGGACCCCTCTTCACTCCTCTTTGTAGCCCCGGTGCCTGGCATGGTGCCTGTCCATCACCCTCATGGTGCTTGATAAGTGTGTTGAATGGATGAACAAGTTTTAAACAGGAAAAGGGGGAGGATACTCATCAAGTCCATCATTAGTAAGGAAGGCCACACACCATCAGAAATACATCAGGAGGGTGGGGCGGGAGTACAATTTCGAGGCATTCACCCTAGAGTCATGCTGTGTAGGGGTCAGTCATCCAAAAGTTGCTGCCCTCATGGCCCAAACGCAGAATCAAGGGCCCTTGGAGAACTGCCCAGGACCAAGTCATTCATCTGGGCACAAACTCACAAGCTGAGCCAACAGAACACACCCCAAACAGAAAGGTTAGAGCATTTCTATTTTAGCCCTGAGACTATGATCATTTTGGGAAATGATTAGAGTACACTGGGATCGCCTTCTCCAGGGATGCACACAGGGGGAAAGAGCAGAAGCAAAACTGAGAACATAGGTACTGGTCCTGCTTCTGTGAACTAAACCCAGTTTACAGTTTTAAAGAAGAAAGATCTCTCTGGCCTCCAGCTATACCTGCGTGGCAATGGCTCTGGCTGTCTTCCGGTTGTCCCCTGTGATCAGAACCACATCCACACCCATGTTTTTCAGTGTGTGCACAGCCAGGGCAGCCTCTGGCTTGACAGCATCGGCGATGGCGATCATCCCACAGAGCACACCTGGAGCAAACCACCGTGATCAGCCACAGTGGGGGACTCAATGGCCCTCATGCAAGCAGGATGTCAGGGCTGGTTACAGGTCTCATCATATAATGCTACACACAATAAACAAAACTCCAAAGTGTGTACATAATATGACTTGGGTTTTTTTTTTTTTTTTTAAATCACATACGTTCACAGACGCATACAGAAGTCTGGAAGGAATATCAAGATGTTCATGGTGGCTCCCTGAGGGGCAGGACTATCACTGATTTCATTTGTTTCTTTACAGCCCTTTGAATTTTCCAGGGTTTCTACAAGGTACACTTTACAAAGTGCCTGTCCCATTATAAGAACTCAAAATATGTTTGCAATTAAAATAAAAGAAAGATAACAAATTCACAATTGTTAAAGTGATAGACATCCAGACTAGTAGATCAGTCCTTCCTTCTTGTTTTTTCCTACAAGAAGTAACATCTTGATATTCCTTCCAGACTTTTGTATGCATCTGCGAACATTTCTGAGAATGGTGGGGTGGGATTGGGGGGTGAATCTTTAGACATAGAAGCAGGAGAGTTCTGGGCTGGGAACAGAGTGAGGGGTGTATGGCAAGGCTGGCTCCTTTATTTGTGCCCATTTCTGGCTTGAGGAGCTGAGGGGACTGAAGGTTTATTAGGAAAAAAGAGAATGAGAGAGGAAGACATCCGTGGCTGGAGTTTTCAGAATGTTGCATCGTAAGTTATTTATTTGCATGCAGTTTTACTACTATTAGCAGAAACTAAATGAACAAAGTGTAGGTTCTGATCTCCCTGAGGTGTTCGGCCCAGGGTATAATTTGAGTGCTGTGGCACATGGAGCCACCAGAAGCTCTGTGCACATCAGTAGGCCTGAGTCAGACTGTGGAAAGCTGCAGCGCACACAGCATTTAAAGCATCCTGCCCTTAGACCTTTGGGGCAGTGGATTTCTGGGTTGTCTGCAGCGATGGGTGAGAGCGGTGACTCTGGACTGCCAACTTGGACAGAAGCAAAGATGATGGTGAATAGTTTAAAATTCATGAGCAAGAAGGAAGACGCAAGAGCAGAGCTGTCTCTGAGTCAAGGAGGAGACGGTGAGAAAGGGCCTCAGGACTAGAAGGAAAGACGGCAAGACAACCTTCTGGAAAACCCAGTGGAAAACAGAGAGAAATACTTATTTATAAGAAACAAAGAAAAAGAAAACAAGGAAGAGAGAGGAAAACAAGAAAAAAGAGAGAGAAGAAGAGAAAGAGACGGAAAAAAAAAAGGAAGGTCAGAAAGAGGGAGGCCTCTTTTTGCCTGGACTTCATTTTTGAGAGAGTGGAAGGCAGACTCTGGCTAAGCGATACCGTCAATGGCCACCAGGATGGCTGTCTGTCCCTTCATCTCATGATCTGTCATAGCATCACTGATGTCGTTGGAAATGGTTAAGCCATTGCGCCTCATCCATTCACGGTTTCCAATCAGCACGGAGAAGGTCTGGGGAGCCGCATCTGTGCAAGAGAGACCGGTTACCCCTGCAGTTGAATTTCACCATGAATAGAACCAGGGAGCTCCTCCCAGCAGCAGAACAGCTGTTGAACCATCCTGAAAACCAACTTGGTAGGTGACCCTGTCACATCACCTGTAAAGGACCAGGGGAAGAGTATACTTAGTGTGTAGGACGTGTGGGGATGAATTACCATGGCGCACTGGCCAAATGAGCTGTATGCGTGAAAACCCTGTGAAGGTGAACTTCGTGGAACATTCTCAGCTGCCTTTAGAGGCATCTGTTGATTATTTTTCTACAAGGATCAGAGGCAGTTAGGTATTTTCCAGACCAAGGCATGTGCTGCCCACACTCATTATTGTTTGGTTTAGATGATCCAAGGGGAATCAACAAATAATCAGCCACATGTTTCTATGATTGTTTTAAAATTATGCCACAGCCAAGCAGGTCTTTCACCTGTCACCTCTAATAGTGAGTGCTAAGTAAGATGCCACTGCACTGCCCATCTCTTGATGCTTTATGGAAAGGTCACCTCAGGACTTAGGCTGCTAGAAGGTGGCAGGTGGCTTCTAACATCTAAACCAAGATCACACTGTCAACACACTTAGGAAAAAGCACATGATGTGGATTTTTGGGGTTGGGGTGTTATCTCCTCTTTTAAGGTGCCAGATGGCAAGCTGTCTTGAGACAGAGACAGCCAGCAGCTGCTCTAAGCAGCATCCCATCTTGGCTTGGGCAGACCATTTCCATTGCTTCCCTGACTTTCCATCAGCTCTGTAAATACTACACATCCCATCCCAGTTCATCTTTATGGGAAGGAAACAGTAAGAACCAAAGTAGGTCTCATCTCTCTGCCTTGCAGCTTATGGAAGCAAGATCCATCTGGATCAAGAAAGAGGAGACTCAAAATACCACATCAGCAAAGTGATCCTCTATGAATCTAAGTCAATACTATTTTAGCCCACCACATGCACCAAAATTTAGATGCATCAAAACATGCAAGAGAGAGATTGCAGGACTGGGGTTGTAGCTCAGTGGCAGAGCACTTGCCTAGCATGTATGAGGCACTGGCTTCAATTCTCAGCACCACATAAAAATAAGATAAATAAAATAAAGGTCCATCAACAACTAAAAAAAAATTAAAGAGAGATTGATTGATTGATTGCAGGCCTTCCTGGGGAGGCAGGCAAGGGATGCCCAGCCATGAGCCACCCATCTTCACACCTGGGGAAATCCCAGGAGACAGGCTGGGCACAGGGCTCTCTGTGGTTTGGCCCACCTCCATTTTGACCTAGTGGGACCAGCTATGGACAGATCCAGCAGCAGAGACAAAGGCTAGGGATACCTTTTCCCATGGGGAGGCTGCCAACCTCCTTTGGGTGCCCAGCCCACTCGCTCTGTGGGTGCTCACTGCAGGCCAGGATGCCCTCCACATTGCTGACTTTGCAGCCGATTCCACAGCCCGGCACCGCCTGGAAGTCTGTGCAGTATCCTAAGGTCTCTGTTCCAAGTTCCTGTGAAGGTGGGAGAGAGAGAGGGTGGCGTGGGGATAGGGGGACCAGAACATAGGGTGGGACAGAGGCCAGGGAGAAGGCAGAGGGAGGAAGGAGGGATGGGAAGTAGAATTGAAAGCAAAGGTTAGGAAATTGACTATTAACTCAGCAATCACTTTCCTCTCAGCTGATAGCTATCACGGTTACTGAACAGAACAACATTAAACAATTTAACCCCCGCCTGGGTAGATGCCTTGCCACGGTACACAGGCTACAGACCAGGAGGAGGAAAGGCAATTCACATCAGCACCTCCAAGTAAAGAAAGGTTCTTGCATGTTGCAAATAATTTAACCAAAACAATGGAATAAATAAGGGGTGGGGGGCAAAGCTATTTTGAGGCTATCCAGAGATAAGTTCTCACGGGTCGGACCCTGGAGAGGAGGACGTGAGATAGCAGGGGAGGAATGAGCAGAAGAGCACGTGAAGGAAGGATGGCTGAGGGTGACGTCCTGGCGCCTAACCGCAGATGGGGGAGGAGCACAGCAGTGTGCTGACCCCCACAAAAGACAGAGCACAAAAGGAGCTTCCAGAAGATGCTCTGTCCAGGAAGAATGGGCAGGCTTTTCTGAAACCAGCGCACCAAACCTCTGTTTATGAGAATTTGCTCAGGCCATTTAAAAACTGCCAGCACAATATTTGGCACATTCTGCTGCCTCTGTATTCACCTGAAAACAGAAAACAAACTAGGACTTTTCCTGAAGACAGAAGGAGTGCGACGCTTCTCTGTGAAGTGTGTCAAGAATCCTTGGGGCCGTGGTTCCCCTCTGCCAGCCCCTCCACCCTGGCCCTCCCTGCAACATTCCGGGGCTCTGCCTGTCCCCTCGCTAAGCCTCATGGAGGCCAGCATTCTAGACCACCTGTCTCCCTGGCTCTGGACTTGGGCTCTTGGAGGGCAGAGGGCACTTCTCAAGGGTTTTGTTCTGAGTCCAGTGCCAAGCAGATGCTCAGCCAATGACTATAAAGCGGAACTGCTTCTGTGATGACCTGGAACAGTGATGGGCTGACTATGAGCCCACCTACGCCAGGCAAAGGCCACTTCCAGGGCAGCAGGGAGAGAGGGCCTGTAGTGAGGAAGAGGATAGGACCTGGGAGGAGGGGTGCAGCCAGGCTGGGCTCTACATACCTCTTTACAGTATTTGGTGACTGCCACGCCCAAGGGGTGCTCGCTGCTGGCCTCCGCAGTGCCCACCACAGCCAGAACCTTCCTGAGGGTCAGCGTAGCCACATCTGCAAGCAGCAGGACCCGCATGACTCTGGGGACCCCATAGGTAATGGTACCAGTTTTGTCAAACATCACGGTCTTGATCTGCCAAAAATAACCATATCTCAGTGACAGGATATGGACAGGAGAAGCTTTTATAGTCCACACAGTCTCCAGACGGGGCTTCTTCCACCCTCCCTCAGGCAGGTAACTTCTGAACCTGATCGTCTGCAGGCAACCCCTGGGCTCAACAATCGCAAACAAACTGATCTTCATCTGCCTGGTCAGAACATCCCCACTGTGGCTGACCCTTGACCAGATAAAGCTGGACATTCCTCGGCTGTGCAAGAGATGGTATGGCACAGTCTCTAGGACTTTTTCTTGTATCACCTTAGGAGTCCAGCCTGTGTGTGTGTGTGTGGGGGGGTCTTCTGTCCCTATTATCTGTCCAGCCCATCCACTGTTTTCTTCTACCACCAAAGTGCAAGAGTCTGCCTGGAATAAATTCCTCAGGCTCTGAGTTCCAGAGAGGAAGAGACAGTTACATGGCCAAAATAACAAGTAAAGCTGGGTGCAGTGGTGCACGCTGTAATCCCAGCACTTTGGGAGGCTGAGACAGGAGAATTGCGAGTTCAAAGCCAGCCTCAGCAATGGCGAGGCGCTAAGCAACTCAGTGAGACCCTGTCTCTACATAAAACACAAAATAGGGCTGAGGATGTGGCTTAGTGGTCAAGTACTCTAAGTTCAATCCCTGGTACCAAAAACAAAAAAACAAAAAACCAGAGAGCCAGCTATAAACCTGTCCCATGTGGTCAAGGGCAGCTTTGCCCTAGTCCCTATGTGTCTGGGCTCTGACAGTCTGCAACAATCACTCTGGGGCACTTGCCCTTCCATGGCAAGAGCCCGAGCCCCCACTTCTCAGAGACCAGTCACTGGACTGATGCTTCCCCACACCCTATTCAAGGTACCATGATGCTGTGCTCAGACAGTGCCTCATGACACCGCCTACCCTGGCCAGCAAGCTGAGTGACAGCTCTTTCTTCAACAGTAGCAAGTGATCTCCAAAGATCCCTTTCAGTCTGTCCTTTATATGTCCTTCCAACATGTAATCTAGTTGCCCACAGAGGTGCGTCCTACCCCTAAAGTTCAGAATTCAAACCTTCCAGGCCTCTGTGATCGGGTCCCCCGCTCAACAGCCTCATCCACACATACACATTCATATTCTTTCTCTCTCTGATTTTCTTCTAGCTCCTCATTTCTATATTCAGCAAATAACCTCTGAGTGCTTTCAATGTGCCAGGTCCTGGGCCAGATGCTTGGGATACAATGGTGAGGAAAAGTTCAGGCCCTGATCTTAGGGAGCATGGCTTCCCTCGGACCTTTCCACCTGCTGTGCTCACTGCTGGAGTACTCTCCCCGCCCTCTGTTGTCCGGCTGATTCTTGCTCAACTGTTAGGTCTCAGATGTGCCTCTTCTGGCCACCTTCACCACCCCTCGTTTCCAAGTGTCCTTGAGGCACTGGCATTTGCGAGATACTCCCATTACCACACATGCTTATTCGGCATCTGTCTTTCCCACTACACTGCAAGCTCCTGGAAGCCAGGAACCATGAGCATCTCCAGAACCCAGCACGGGGCCCCCACACAGTAAAACGTTCAGCAAACACCAGATAAACAAATGGGAGCATGAAAGGTCAGGGACTGGCATGTGGGGCGCAGGAAGACTCTTTGTTCACACTGTTGCTCACCGTTCCAACCCCATGTCACAGGACCCTGCCACTAATCCCTGATATGAGCTGGTACTTTTCTTCTGGAGCATGACAGCTTGCAGATGATCCTGGCTCTGCCACTTGATAGCTGCAGATCATGAGACAAGTTACCTAACCTCCTCCTGCTGCAGTTTCCTCATCTGTAAAATGGGAATAAGCACCTACCAAAAGCTGCTGAGGACATAAGATCAATGAAACTCAGGACATGAACTCAGAAGGCATTTAATTTTGTTAAGTGCCATTGCCCTGCTGCTACTACTCCTAGTTGGTTGTAGCTTCCTATCCTTTTGAATTGGTACTGTGGCCCTCAGTTTGCTCTCAGGCTTTTCTCTTAATATGAAATAGTAAATAGATGCCATTTTCATTAGGATTAAAAAAAAAAAAAAAGCCAGCTGAGGGGAGAGGCTGGCAAGGGCCTACCTTGTGTGCCATCTCCAAAGGTTTGCCTCCCTTGATGAGGATGCCATGCTGGGCGGCCACCCCGGTGCCCACCATGACTGCTGTGGGCGTGGCCAGTCCCAGGGAGCAGGGGCAGGCAATGCACAGCACAGTGATGGATGTCTGGAAGGCAAACCGGATGATCACCTCTGTCTGGGAGATGTGCTTGTTGGGGTTCTGAAGAAGAAAGAGACAGGCAGCTGAGAGCCAGTGAAGAGTCTCATGGGATTCTTGTCACATACGAATGTCTCAGTAGGGTGGTGGAGCTGGGTTTAGGAAGCAAACACATTCTCTGCACTGCTCACTGCAGAGTTCTCCCTGCTCCACATCTCAGCTCCTGACTTCATCCCACAGGCTTCCTTGGAGAGGCAGTACAGCAGCAGAGAGTCACCTAAGATTCCCTGATGGGGATGGAGTGCAGACTTGAGAGTCAGATCATACAGATCACATGCTGGCTCTGAAGCTAACTTTGCCTCTCCGTTGCCTCAGTCCCCCCCCACAAGTTGAAGTTGATAATACTCAGCTCACAGGTTGTTTTAAGAACTGAATAAGGCAGTGTACATATAAACACAAATGTGTACATATACATAATACAACAATGGGCATAGGAGCGGCACATAAGAAATTATGACTCTTGCATTATAATCATTTTTATCATTATTATTATAAAAACATTAAAAATGGTTGGTCTCCAAAGAATCAATCCTAAGAGGATAATCATACAAATGGGAAAAGATATGAATATATTTATCACCGTGTCTGTTTTTTTTTTGTAATGGCAAAAAAACTGAAAACAATGAACAGGAGATCAGTTGACTCGATTGTGTGCATAATGGGGTACCAGGCAATTGTTGAAATGATGATAAATACCTACATCTATTGACATGGACAGATAGCAGTAACAGCAGAATTTTAAAAGCAAGTGTAAAAAGACAAGTGCTGCGATTTTATTCATGGAAAAATTCTGCCTATACCTGGGCATAGCCTTTTTCAATAATACTGGAAAGATGTTCACCCAAGGGCAAAACCAGTCACCTAGAGGGGTAGGATCTGGAGCCAAATGGAATTTCTTAGATCTAAATGGAATTGAGATTTCTTGTCTATATTTTTCACTAGTGGTTTCTTTGTAAACCCCAAACAAATGAAATATGGGTCTATTTTGCAGATATGTTAGTACATTATTGTCTGTACCAACTGCCATTGTTGTTTGTACCCTGAGATCTTGATTACCTTGGTTTATTTTTTCAACATGCCTGGTAACTATGGAGTATAACAAAGAAACAATACATTCACTTAATTACAGTAAAAAACACATTTTCCACATCAAGGATATGGACCACAATCTCTTTACCTTCCATCTACACTTTACTCTTTCATTTTAAAAAGCAGTATTCTAAAATAAGGTAATTATTAGGGGCATTTAATTTTCATAGCAATGGTTGTATTTAGGTAGAGACACATACTAAGTTATGATGTGATTTTTTGAGATAAAGATGATGCGATTTTTTTTTTTTTTTTTTGTAGCAGGGATTGAACCTAGAGGCATTTAACCACTGAGCCACATCCCCAGCCCTTTTTATTTTGTATTTTGAGACAAGGTCTCACTAAGTTGCTGAGGGTCTTGCTAGACTGGCCTTAAATTTGCGATCCTCCCACCTCAGCCTTCCAAGTTGCTGGAATTATAAGCATGCACTACTGCCAGGACAGATGATGTGATTTGTTTTTATAAACCCAGTAATTCTTGTCAAAATAACACCTGGCATTCTGGTGACAACGGGGACTTCTGGGGGTTAGCATGACCCTTCCTTACAGTGATGTTTGGGCAGCAGAGTGATGAGAGAATCTTAAAGGAACATGCAGTACCTCATTTGCCAGCATCCTCCCTGATTTTGCAGATAAAAAACAAAAACAAAAAGCCAAAGTAAGATAGAAAAGCATGGAACAGCAGAAAGCCCAATATTCCAACTTGTTTAGGAATGACTCTTCCCACAGCCACATGCCACTTTTTTTTCCCCCAAAAGGCAGAAGTTTTCGGCAGTTAGGTGTGTAAGTAGCCATTGGTAAATTCTAGAAATACATTCACAGGTTACTCTTAAAACCACTGAGTTTTCCTTGGATGTCAGAAAGTGTTTAACTTAGACTTTTTCAAATTTAAGATTGGAAATTTGAGGGAGAAAATGACATTTTAGCAAATAACATGCACCCTAAGAATATTTGATATACCTTCGATTATGGGCAGAAAGTTGTAAAAAGAAAAAAAAAACTATTCTATATTTGTAGTTTCTTATTCTTCATCTCTAAGGTAAAATAAGCATTAGATTGGTTAGGTATGAGATAAGGTAAAATATTGTTCCACCTACTGGGCAGTTACTGCTCTATGGGTCTTGAGCTATTCATTCATATATATATATATATATATATATATATCTTTGTGGCAGGGGCCTGTCTTCAGTTTTGCAGAACATTGAGCAGCATTCTGGGTCTCTGCACAGATGCAAGTAGCATCCACTTCATTCACAAAACCCAAAAATGTGCCCAGGTATTGCCAAATATCCCTGAAAAATCACTGATGTATGTAGTTTTTGTTTCTCAAGCAGATAAGCATTTTGAGGGATGGACAACATTTTTCACACTGTTTTTTTAAGTTCAATAAAACAATATTTCTGAAGGTAGTGTTATTCACCCACATTTAAAACTAAAAATACTTATTCTATTGCTTCACATACTAAGTTAAATCAATATTTGTTATTAAAAAGCTCTGCTTATATTGGTGTAAAAAACCTTTCAATAACACAGGAAAACATCATTGCTTAAAAAGGTGGGAGGCTGAAGGTGGTATCCATGGATATAGATGGCAAAAAAAAGTATTTTTCTTGAAATCTATTAAATGATATTATCATGCCATCAAAATTGCAAAGTGACCTATCTTTAGACTTAACACCTCATAACCTAAGAATTGAACAATACTGCATACTATAAATGCTTTAAGCATTACAACTGAGAGCTGTCTGTGAAAATTACCTGCATGGAAAGCCTCTGTAATAAAAACCTACAGCAGTACAGTGACTGATTTTGTTTCCTACACTGACTTAGATTTTGCTGTCAATAAGTGAAGGAAGCAAATAAACGATTAAAGTCCAGTGAATCTAAGACATGAAAGAATAGGAATAATGACAGTGATTGTTTAAAACACTATAGCCCATACTGCACAAAGCATTCAACTTACAGGAAAGTATTTCTGAACAACATCAAAATCGATAAAACCGATTACAATCCATGCCACCAACGTCAAAGTTGAAATGATGATGATAAATGGGACAAAATATCCACTAAACCGGTCAGCCAGTTGCTGAATGGGGGCCTGTGAAAAGAGAATATGGATACCATGGGAAACTGCAACCCAGGAAGGCACAAGACATCAGGAGCACAATTAAGGACAGAGACCCCAGCTCCTCATAACCTGTGTTGACTGATGGGTCACCACTCAATTTACCGATTCTATGCCATATTTTAAGCTTCTTTGTTACCTTTGACATCTGAGCCTCATCCACCAATTTCACAATTTGAGCTAAAGTGGTCTCGTTGCCCACGTGGGTGGCTGTAACAAGCACAGAGCCATGTGCATTGATAGACCCCGCGATCACCATGCTCCCAGGTTTCTTGGTGACAGGCATAGCTTCTCCTAGAGGCAGGAGAAGAAATAACCATCACTCCCTCAGCCCCATTCCACATCATGTGGCCTGGCAAATGCTGTGACGCCCACTCAAAGGAACATGAAATATGCCACCAAACCTGTGATGAGAGACTCGTCAGCCATGGTGTTGCCTTCTAGGACTTTCCCATCCACCGGGAATCTCCCCCCGGGGACAACCTTGATGATATCACCCCGCTGCACCAGCTCCATGGGCACTTGCTCCTCTCTGCAACAGATGCCACTTAGGTCATACACAGCCACGCACCTTCTTGGCCTGTCACCAGGTCAGGTGCGAGACCAACCACTGGACTAGTCACTTTATACAGCTGGCCCTCTGCATCTCAGGGTTCTGTACCCACAGATTCAACCAACTTCTCATCAAAAATATTCAGGGAAAGTAAAACTTTGTGAACATGTACAGACTTTTTTTCTGTCATTATTCCCAAAACAATACAGTATAACAACTATTTATGTAGTATTTACACACTATTAGGATCATAAGTAGTCTAGAGAGGATTTAAAGTATAAACAAGAACATGTAATATGCAAACATGACTCCACCTTACTTAGTAAGGGGCTTGCACACGGGCAGATTTTGGTGTCTGAGGGGATCCTGTTCCAGTTCCCCACAGACACCCAGGGATGACTACACTTGCTTCATACTGAGCAATAGATGAGGCTGTGCTCAAGGGTAACAGGTGTCACTGTCACATTGAGCAACACAGACTTCACCCTAAGACATGGGGAATCACTGAAAGACTTTCCACCACGGAGCAATACAACCAGATTTGTGCTTTCATAAAGCTCACTAGTTTGAATGTGGAAACGTATTTTGAAGAAGGCAAAGCTAGAAGCAGGTGGCCAATGAGGGGACCACTGCAGTGCTTTGGGGGAGAGTCCAAGGTTGCCTGGACAAAGGTGCTGGCCGTGGCGGGAGCAGGGATGACGGCCCTGAAGATGGAGGAGCAAGAATCAAGAGGCCGGATGTGCAGATGAAGGAAAGGGGCCACAGAGGCAGCCGGACTCTTCCCCGGGAGCTGTGTGGTGGCCCCAGAGAAGGGGAAGCATCTGGAGGGGAGGGAAGGGCAGGGAGGCTGGGCTTGAGCCCTCGTGAGCTGCTCAAGAGAAAGCTCCACCCAGCAGCTGGGTCCTGGGGTCCAGATGAGCTCAAACGGCTGGGGTTTGGGGAGGTGACATTTCTCAGTGACCATCTGTAACACAGTTAAGAAGTCAAGGACAGTGAAGAAGGCCCAGAAAGGAGACCAAGCGGCAGCAGGGCAGTAAGGGAAGGTCCAGAGAGTCATACATGTAAATGTCCCATCACACAAGACTTGGGGTAGAGAGGAAGGGCAGGCGTCCCTGGCACAGGGATGGAGGAGAGGAGAGGCCCAAGCCTTGTGGAAAGAAGCCAATCGATAAAGAAACTCTGGTAGTCTTCAGGAGGCACCAAGGACCCATTCTCCTAAGCAGGGTCCCAGAGGTGGGAGGCCCCTGCAGGAGGTGGAGGGGACTGCAATACCTGGCACCCAGCATGCCTCATGTCATAGCACAGTCAGCTCCTCAGGAGAGGCCTGGACTGTTGCAATACAAGAGGCAGAGGGAGGAGCTATGGCCCTGGGAGACTCGGGTGCAACCATGGCCCTGGAGCATCCTATCAGGAGGGCGGATAGGCATGGCCTCGGCAGAACTGTGCAACAGCAGTGTTAATGGACGTGACCCGAGCACATAGTCCATCCTGGGCAGAGTCAGAATGAACTCTGATCTTCTGACTCCTAGCTTAAAAACTGGTCCTAATCCATTGTGACGGTAGTAGTCAGGCCCACAAGATCACCATCTTCAGAAAAGAACTGATTGATGGTAAGTATAGCCCATGCTCCTTTGGCATCTCAGCTGGCTTGCACCTCCTGACAAAGACGTTCAGATCACTGGAGCAGCTCCAGGCGAAACTACAGTGGGGGCCAACAGCAGCACTTCAGACTGCAAGCAGAGGCTAGAGGCCAGGTGGAGTCCCAAGAAATGCAGCTGTGGCAGTTTTTCACACACCTGAACATTTTACTACTTGGAAACTTTCATGCCATTAATCCATAAGAGAAAAGAAAGAAACCAAAGTGTGTAAGACTACAGAGCCACTGAGGCAGCCAAGTGTGTGGGAGCCCAGCAGTGCCAAGCGCTTACCCCACAAAATCCTCCAACTTGGGAACAGGGTGGCATGGTAGCTGGTAGGGTGGCTCTGTGCATCCCAGGGCCTGATCCCAGCTCTGCCACATGTCATGGACTCAAGGCAGTTACTTCATCTCGCTGAGCTTTAGATTCTCCCTAGTGAAGACAAGGGTAATGACTATACCTGCCTCACAGGGGGGTCACAGGGATGAATTTGTGTTAATTAGATAATTAGTGCTGAATAGCAAATCTGGTACACAGTATGGAACCAAATCTCAGCTGTTATTACTATAATTATGATGCATATTTAAAAGCCGGCATCCGAGGCTGGGGCATAGCTCAGTGATGGAGTATAAGCTTAGGGTGTGCAAAGCCTGGGGTCTGATCCCCAGCAACCCCACTCCTCATTCCCTAAAAGCATCCAGGACAAAACCAGCACTGCTGGGCTGCAGTCAGCGTGCACCTAGCTGACGTCTCTGACGTCTCTCTCATATCGTCCACCCCAAAGGCTCACCAAGGGCTTGCTCTGTACCAGCCCAGAAAGCCCGCCAGGTAGCAGGAGCCCCCGTCTCAGTCCCCAGGGGCCGATCATCACAGGACACAGATACAGCCACTGGCCCTGGCAATAGCAGGATGTGTGGGCAAGTGCACAGTGGGAGAGGGGTACAGAGGCTTGTCTCCCTTAATAAGGATAAGTGGAGTGAGTCATCCTGGATGGAAAGAACCAGAGACCATGAAGAAAAGTGGCGGGAGGAAGCTCTTAAGCAGAGACCTGAAGGAGAGTCCTGCTGTCTGTCCTCTGAGACGGGGTGCCATGGTGAAGGCCAGTTTGCAGGGTGAAAGGGAATTGACGGGCTTTCCATGGAATGCCTTGTGTCTTCAGCTGTCAGAAGTGGAATCACAGGCTAAAGGGAAGTGAGAAGCTCAAGGACTGTGAAGAAGGCCTGCACCAACCATTGCCCAGAATATATGAAAGAGGCCAACCAAGGAAACAGAACGCTTAATTTGTGCTGGGTGTGGTGGCGCACGCCTGTAATTCCAGCGGTTCAGGAGGCTAAGGCAGGAGGATCATGAGTTCAAAGCCAGCCTCAGCAACTTAGCAAGACCCTGTCTCTAAATAAAATATTTAAAAAGGCTGGGGATGTGGCTCAGTGGTTAAGCACCCCTGGGTTCAATTTCTGTACCTAAATAAATAAATAAATGCCTTAATTTGTAAACATTTCCATATTATTAAATGCTCTGAGAGTCAGTATGTGGACATGTTAAGAACGTGGACTCTGAAACGAATAGCCTAGATTATATCCTAGTCCTACCACTTAATTCCGTGTGATTTTGGGCCAGCTGTGTAGCTCTATGAACCTCAGTTTCTCATCTGTAAAATAAGAGTAGTAAAAGCCCCTTCATCATAAGGTCTGCTTTTTTCCTCAAGGAGTGGGGCTAGGTTAAAGAGGTTAGTAGTGTCTAGCAAACAGTGAATATTATAGAAGTTTCCAGCAACAATGATAATAATTATTTTTAACATCAGAAAACCTTATAAGGAAGACAGATTACCACTCCCATATCGTTCTTTGGCAAAATGAAGCCCTTCTCTCACTTCTTATCTTAATCCTCCAGATTTTGCAAGGAAGACCCAATTCATATTCCATATTCTCTGTGAAGTATTCCTTGACAACTTTTAACCTTCCTCCTCTAATTTCTGGAATACAAATAGTCCATACCTCTCATTTGCCACTGAGGACACAAACACCACCTCCACCTCATGCTGGCTCTTTAATCCCAATGCCTTGTTTACATAATGGGTTGAGAGTGTCCCTACCCACCCTCTAGGGTCTCGTGCAGGGCCACCGCATGATGGGTGATGGCTGTGTGGTACACAGGTGATACAAACGGATCTTGAGCTCTACTGGTGAACCTGACCCACCTGATGATTAAGTTATCCTCGCCAAGGGTCACCACTGTGGCTTCTGTGGCTTGGAGAGACATGAGTTTGGCAAGAGCTTCTGAGGTTTTGCTCTAGGAAATAACCAGAGTGTAAAATGAGAGCCGTGCTAATTGCCTGAACCCAGACTGACATTCACAAGTTGGTGCTCTAAGCAGTCACAGAAAAGGGGTCTCCTAACCTGGGCACATGCACAGGCTCTGCAGGGAGTGTGCTCAGGGGGCCAAGCATGTCATCACCACACTGAGTGTGCAACCCCTGTGTTGCAAGTGTAGTTCTAGGAACTCCATTTCGGGTTCAAAACAAGACTGGTCGGCCCTACCGCCGTTTCCTTTTGGTTCCAACTAATTTCTTTTATGGACTGAGATCCACTTTTTATGGGGGCCCTTACAATGCTGGGTCCAATGCAGGGTGTTAAAAATGGCAAGATCCCAAAGTGGAAGTATGGATTTCTACACTAATAAACTCTCTACTCAGGTACTAAGAGACCATGTGGGCCCTGATCTGAAGTTCAGTGTTCTTTCCATTACACAATACACCCGAACAAAGGTTTTAATAATTAACCAGATTAGCTGGGATTTCAGAAGTAGCAACCAATTTGGAGATTAGAGACCGCAGCACCTAATTATATGGTAGTTTCAGATTTCAGTCTTCCACTATACTGTGTGTAATTAGCAGTTCTCAACCCTGTGTCCAGATGGATGGAGATCCATGTTACTGCAGGACTAACTCTGCAATCGGAAGCTACAGCTACCTTTGCCACGTGTTCCAGCCACCGCCCTAGGGCAATGAACACAAAGAGCATGGGGGGCGTGTCAAAGAAGGTCACAGGGCTCTTCTCTGCCTTCTCTGCAATTGCGACCACCAGGATGACAAGAGAGTAGACGTAGGCGATGGTCGTGGCCAGTACGATGAGCACGTCCATGTTGGTCGACTTGTGTCGCAGAGATTTGTAGGCCTGGACATAGAAGTACCACCCACCGAGGAACTGGAAGATAAGGAGAGCAAAGGCTGCTGACAGCAGGTAGAGAGCTCCATGAGCAGCCGGAGCCCGGAGGCCCCTCAGGACAGCAAGTACTCAAGGTCCCTAGGTACATGTACCAACCTGACATCCCTCTTCCTTGGTGACTGATATTTTTGTTTTTGTTTTTTTGGTACTGGGGATTGAACTCAGGGGCACTCGACCACTGAGCCACATCCTCAGCCCTATTTTGTGTTTTATGTAGAGACAGGGTCTCACTGAGTTGCTTAGCGCCTCGCCATTGCTGAGGCTGGCTTTGAACTCACGATTCTCCTGTCTCAGCCTCCCAAAGTGCTAGGATTACAAGCATGAGCCACCATGCCTGGCTGACTGATATTTCTGAAATATACTTTCTGATTCAGAGGATTGCCGGCTACAGAAATGAATGATCAAAGCAGGTGAAACCTTTAAAACCCAGTGCACACGTTCTCCATCCACAGAAGAATGGTAAAAATGGTTCATTGATCCTGTGGACAGAGCTATGCAGTCTCTAAAGAGGAAGTGGTGTATCTGCAAACCACTGGCATTAAAAAATGTCCAGGAAACATGAGTAAGTGAAAATCTAGTACACATGAGAGTATCACATACGATCCCATTTCCGTTATAAGCCTGTGTCTATATTATGTGAATATGCACACACGTGCACACACATGTGCACACACACGCACACACACATACAAGTGCGTGTTTTCTCTATACAGATGAGATCTGGAAAGATACATGCCAACTCCTAATGCTACTGCAGAATACCAGAGAACAGGATTGGGCAGGAGGCGGGGTGCAACTGGTAAAACAGTACCTTCTCCTTTGCTTGTAATACCTCAGTATGGCCAGAATTGATTACTATACAATAAGTGTCAATTACATTTGCAATTAAAAAGAAAATATTGAAAAAATTAATTCAGTCTACAAATATTTTTGCCTATAAATAGTCCTAAACATTCCAATATTAGGAGTTCAGTTTTATACTCCAAAATATGTGCATAGAGAGTATACTCCCACCTAAAAAACAGATCGCCACCATAGTGGATATTCCATGAGGCCTGCCTCTGTTGAATTACAGTTTGCTCATGGACAATAAACACATCTTTACTTTGCAAGACAGAATGTTCAAGAGAGTCATGAGCTCTGGGGGCTTCTGGCTGCTGCTTCTAATGACACACGTAAATTAAGCTAAAGAGCAAGCAAATCAGGGACACACAGGGTAACCGATCTTGCTATTGGAGGAGGCTGCTATTCTATGGAGTTGCAATCACCTGCAATCAATGTGAAACTCACAGTGAAACTAAGCCCTCCATGGTTCCCCACATCACAAGGCTCCACCCTCCCGGCTGGTCATAAGACAGAAATAAAAGCAGTAACCGTCTGGAGGCAGGGCAGGCAAGCTCTAATAGTGCAGCTTTGGGGCTACATTCTCAGCTTCTGGGCCTCAGTTGCCGCACCTATAAACTGGAGGTCATACATTGGTTGTGTGAAGGCAGGGCTAGACCTAAGCATCTCCTAAATCTCCTTGCAGTGATGTTTAGATCTTTAGATTATCCCACAGATGGCCGGGTCAGGGAGAGACTCCCAGGCCCCACCTCCTGCTCAGTCTTGTCCTCTGGTTCAACACTAGGAGTTGGGCATCCTTTCTGGATCCAATCTGTGTAGAGAAAACACACACCTGTGCGTATGTGTATGTACATGTTCACATAATGCACAGACTGTTAATGTGAGTGTGGGATCATACGAGATACAGGGCTGGGTACTGCCTAAGCAGGCAGGGCATCTCTGGGGCACACATGGTCATGGGGAACAGAGGTTTGCTTGGCTTTCTAATACGCACCTGGACAAAGGTACACAAGATGAAGAAGATGAGGTTTAGGATAGACAGCCCCGGAATGATATTGTGGTCCAGGACCATCGACTCGTGGGGCTCCTTGGTGGGGATTAACATGTAGATCATTAAACCCATGACAGGGATGCCGAACACCAGGCTGCACAGGAAAGACTTCTTCCACCTGGAAACAACACAGCAACACAGGCACATGAGGCAGCATTTATCACTTGGATGATGGGCGGGTCCCACCTGAGGATTTGGTTGAAGATTTGCCTTTGTCTCATGGCATGAGACAAAGTCTCATGAACACCAAGGTCAATCTAAAGGTCTAAAGATTGCTGCAAGGGCTTCTGGGAGATATTTAAGTCCAGCCTTGCCTTCACATAACTGATAAAAGACCTCTAATTTATAGGTGCAGCAACTGAGGCCAAGAAACTGAGAATCTAATCCCAAAGAGGCTCAGGTCCTCCATCTATGGCTGCCTGTAGTTCTTTTTTTAAAATGCAATCTTATATAAACTCCCAAAGAAGGAGCAGGAAAAAAACAAAAAACAAACAAAAAACCCAGGAAAAAGCAGTGTGCTATATAAGCTCACTTACACATGCAATTTTTAAACAACTATTTGAAATAAAGTCACTGAGAACCGTAAGACTGTCTTGAATGCAAAAGTCTAAAATTGGGGGTCAAAAATGACAGCTGTGGTTTCATGCTATCCGTGACATAAGTGAAAATTCCAACCAAGCAGGCTGGAACCTTAATTTAAGGCACTTCTATGTCAAGGCACCCTAAGCAGAGCCTGCAAACCACAGCCTGTAAGACCCAAGTCCTGTGCACTTGGCTGCTGCCCAAGGCCCTGGAGAGTCCGCCCCTGCTAGCTTTCTAGATGCCTCACCTGCCCCAGGAATGCCAACGGGACGAAACCACAGGTCTCCCAAATGGCCCTTAGAAGACCCCTTTCCCCACAGACTCCTTCTGCCTAGCACAGCTCCACTCATTGCCTAAGCTTCAGCTCATGGGTCCCCTGCCTGGAGGTTTCCTAGACTTTCCAGAATCTACGTAAACCACTGGCATCATAGATCACTCATTCTTTCCCTGCCAGACCAGGAACCCCTCTGAGGCAGGGTCCACAGTCTATTAACCATCCCTGGCACTGGTCACAGTGCCGCCTGTATACAACAGTAGCCTTTAAGTTTGTTGAAAGAATAAGTGAGTAGCCATCTGAAACAATGAATGACTCTAAGTCTCCTGCTTCCCTGGCCATTTTCTTTCCACTTAGCCAAGATGTCTGTCCCCCGATCCTAGTTCCAGAACCTCTGCCAACAAAGTCTTGAAAATACTGTAAGAGAAAAACCTGGCCCTCAATCCCAAGTAAAGCACTATCCAATCTATCAAAATTAATTAGTGGCTATCAAAATTAATTAAAATTGAGCAAAACTTAAAAATTGAGTCCCACAGTTACACCAGCTGTTTTCCAAGAGCTTACTAGCCACATGTGAGTACTGGTTACTACCAGTGCACACACAGGATGCTGCCATCATCACAGAACCCTTCACAGGCAGCAGAGCTTCAGTGGGTTGACATCGGAGGGTAAAGGCAACTGACCCAGGTGGAAGGCACCCAAGGGAGCGAGGAAGGCAGGGACGCCGACAAGCCACTGAGACATTTGCACAGTATGGGGCACAGTCAGTGGGGAGAGGAAGACACTTAACCAAGAGCTGCAGTTTAGCTTTCATGTTCTACCTACTGCTTTATTTCCATCTTGTGGTCCAAGTGATGAGCGTTGGGCTTTCTCTGGGCCAGGGAGGCATGATAGCCGAGTTCCTTGTTATTAAAAAGAGAGGGGCAGGGAACAAGGGGGTAAGGTACTTGTTAAAACATGCATTGGCAGAAAGCACTTTACAACCCTGGAAATTAGAAAGCAAATCTAAAAGTACCTCAGAAGACCAGCAGGTTTTCCTCTCACAATCTCTTTACCCAAATTGGCCAACAGACCCTGTTCAGAGGTTCAGCATCAGTTTATGCTGAGAGATGCACCATCTGTAAGGAGATGGTGTCAAACGGTGATCCTCTGTCCTCGCTGTCAGCAAGGGCAGCAAGGTCTGGGAAGCTAACTTCGCCAGGCAACCCCAAATACCTTATGGGGTCTGGTACCTTCACTCCACACGTGAGAAAAGTGAAGGTCAGAGAGGTTAAGCACTTTGCTCAAAGCCAGGGCGCTATTCCGAAGAGCTGGATCCAGAGCTGGGGTTCCAGGCCTCCAGGCCAGGCTCCTCCTCCACAGGAACCTGGCTCCCCTTCAGCATCTGGAAGCATGGCTTCTGCTGGGCCCAGATTGAGGGCTTCAACCCTGTGCTTTTCTCACAGCTCAGCTCAAGCACTTCTGCCACCACCTGGATCTGACTGTTTTGTCTCTGACCCTCCTTATGAGGACACCCAGGGAAAGCTGTCAAGAGATGTCTTGTCCGTCAGGATGACACAGGGTGGGGCCCTAGAACCGTGCTGTGACTTGTACACAAGAACTAAAAGTCTCAGATGTTCTAAGACTGTGTAAGACAAATGCTTTTACTACTAATATTGGTCTAATTATATTGTGAAAAATGCCCCAGAGATACAAGCATGGAGAGTAGGCAATAATCTAATATTATTCTAATATTCTAATATTCCTGGAATAAGGATAGAGAGAGTGAAGCCCATGGGCTGGATGGAGGCAGACAAGGGCACTAAAAATCAGAAAGGGAATCTGAGACAGATTCAAAGGCACCACCTAGGATTCTCCTTCTCACGTACTCCATCAATCTGACTCCTTAGCATCACCAATGCCACGTTACTACTGTTTCTTAAGATCTGTGGCATGGCAGAAATAGAAAGGCTGCTGAGCTTGGAACTGTGAGATCTGGGTTTGAGTGCTATCTGCCACCTGTGAGCTGGGTACTAGTGAGCAAAGTCCTTAACTTTTCTGAGGATCCTTCCTTATTTCATAAAGTAGCCATGCAGGCTGCCTCCAAGGGTGAGGCATCCTGAACCTCAGTAGCACCAGCAGCAGCATTTCCAGGTCAAAAGGCTCTGCTGGCCACATGACAGACACCATCTCTCTATAAACAGGTACACAACGAATCAAAAAATTATGGATGAGCCAGGTGCAGTGGCACACACACCTGTAATCCTAGTGGCTTGGGAGGCTGAGGCAGGAGGCTCTCGAGTTCAAAGCCAGCCTCAGCAAAAGCAAAGTGCTAAGCAACTCAGTGAGACCCTGTCTCTAAATTAAATACAAAATAGGGCTGAGGGTGCTGGGGCTATAGCTCAACTGGTAGAGTGCTTGCCTTGCATGCACAAGGCCCTGGGTTCAATCCCCAGCACCCCCCCCCCAAAAAAAAACCCCAAACCAGAATCATCCAAAATAGGGCGGGGGATGTGGCTCAGTGGTCAAATGTCCCTTAGTTCAATCCCTGGTACTCCCCCCCAAAAATTAAAGATGACATGGCATTAAACACACTATGAGATATTCCATTTCATAAGCAATTTCATTAGTAGTCATTCTTGCTAATGACTTAACTTATCCTTACCACCAGCTGTTACAAAGTTAAGTTTGTTAATTTTAATTATCTTAACCCACTCCTATTACCACTGATGCTCAGTTTAGGGTCTAATGCAGACCATAAAGAGGAAATAGTTGGTCTGTAGACAAACTGAGGGAGGGAGCAGGAGGTAGAATAGGCGTGAGAATTCTGATTTTCCAGAGCAAAAATGAGCAAACTCTTACACAGGGCAGGTCCAGCAGAAGGACAAAATGTGGTATAATTCTGTCCAAGGCCAATATCCCTTTGGTCTATAGATACTTGGCAAAGACATAAATAATATTTTAAAACTGCAACTACCCAGCAGCTCTGGAGGCTGAGGCAGGAGAATCACTGTGTTCAAAGCCAGCCTCAGCAACTTAGGGAGGCCTCTAAGCAACTCAGTGAAACTCCATCTCTAAATAAAATATGTGGGGATGTGGCTCAGTGGTTGAGTGCCCCTGTGTTCAACCCCTGGTTCTGAAAAAACAAAACAAAACAAAACCCGCAGTTGGACAATTTAACCCTACATACCACATTTACTGTGGCAAAACTGACGCTTCTCAGGGACTATCTGAAACAATAATGTCTTTTCCCCACCTCATCTCTTTCTTACCAATTTACTGATATTCTCCTTCAGATTATTTGATATTTTCTTACCTTCCCAGGTTAATTTAAAATGATTGACCTTATTTCCATGGACAAGGCTGATGGATTTTAAGTGATTTTAATTTTTTCTTTCTGCTTATCTATATTTTCTCATTTTTCTTCAATGATTACATATTACTATTTCTTTAAAAAAATGAGCATAATTTTTTCTTGAATGAATTACCTCAATAATTTTGACAATATCCCGTGGACCGATGATTTCAGGATCAAACTTCACGTGGGCTTTGCTGGTGGCGAGGGCCACTGAGGCATAGGTGATACCGTTTGTCCTGGTGAGCTTGGACTCTATGTTGTGAACACAGGAAGCGCAGGTCATCCCTGTGACCTGCAAGACAGGAGAACAAACTCCCACAGGCCCAGGAGCCACTCAGGAAATTCTGCCTGGTGACGTGCTATCATAAGATAGGGGCCCTTGCTTTGTGAGGACACCCGCCCTACAGCCTTCCCATCTACAGCACCTTCTTGAGACTCTGGACTCCCACCTCCAAACGCCTGCACGAGATGTGCACCCTTACCATTCCTCAGTGGCTTCAGGGGCAAGAGCACTGGTTCTTCCCCAGCTCAGGCACAGGAGACACCAATCATTAAGCAGATGGCTTAATGATGGAAGTTCAACTTCTGGATCTGATAAGCATGTGCTTTTGAAGCCACCCCATGTTCTGTCTCAGATATCTCACCAGCAAGACTGGGATAAGAACTGCCTCTCAAGAGTAAGGTGATACACTTCTGCCAAACCCTCTGGATTCTTGAAAGACTTATGCAGGTGTCACCAGTGCCTGCCCTACAGCCTCTGCGAGCCCCTTCCTGCTCCAGTGCTCTCCTGGTCCTAAGGCATCTGGTGGCAATGCCTCATTATCAAGAAGGAAGGGACTTAGGAAGTGACCAATGAAGGAGATGGAATCTGAGGTGTTCAAAGTATGGACAGGGTTTTGACAGATGATGGTAAGGGTAACAGCAGAGGGAGTGACAAAAGGCAGGACAGTGTGAAGTGTTCAGGCCACCACCAACAGCCGACTTGGCTGGTGTGGGGTATGAGAGGAAGAGAGGGAAAGTCTGCAGCACTGCTTGGGTCTACAGCATGAAGGCTCTTGGGCACCCGGCTGGAAGTGTTGCTAAGCCACTACAGGACGCAAAAGCCACTGAGGATGATAAGCATCAGGATACTGTGATTGGAACTATGCTCTGAAATTTGCATCAGTCATCCCAGAATAAATATCAAAAAAGATGAACGTCCCATCTGGAATTAGGGAAGGAGAGGCAAGCTCATCTGTAATCCAAACACATTCAACTTGGCCTGGGATCCAAAAAAGATCAGAAACAAAGGACCATCAGGGGAACAAGAGCTTACCTGCCGGCAAGTGGCTGTGCTAACAGAATCCTACCCAGTCTACAACTATTTCAATGATGATTCTAAGCGCTCTTTTTATTTTTGTAATAGTAATAAGTGACATTTATGTACACTTTTGTAATAATAAGAAGTGACATTTACGTACACTTACAATGTGTTGTGTACTGTCCTAGGCACTGTATGGCTCTCACCAGGCCCTGGGAGATAGGTGTGAAAGCTGCAGTACCAGCGGGTTTAATAACTCACCCAGAGTCACACAACCACTGAAGAGCAGAGATGGAGCTCCTCATCTGCAGCCGGATGGCCTGGCTCCAGGGTCTGCTCCAAGCCAACGTTGTCTGCATAGTGAGGTGGGTCTCTACACGCTAGGTTAATACACGTCCCTGAGGCAACAGGGGCAGAATTCACACCCAAACCTACTGCATTTCTATCATCCCACAAGAGGCCCTAAGCAGCTCATGTGCATCCTGACATGATAAAAATGGAGTTTGAAGGGAGGCCTGCCATTCTTGAGACATGAATTGGGCAAATTAGACAATTTACTCTTCTGATATGAGTGGTCACTGTTTCCTAGAATACTAATTAGATACAGACGTTCACAGAAAACATTTGTGATCATGCGATAACAATATAACTTTTATTACCACACTGTTTAAAAAAAGAACGCTACCAAAAAACCATTGTTTCAAAGAAAGTCTTCACCCTTCTAATAATAATCTTGATTTAGATTTTCCACATAGTAGTCTGAGTGGGCCAAAGTGACCACATGTGGACCTGCCGGTTTGCAGCAGACACCCTCCCCTGTCACAGGCTGATGCAAGCGGAGCCCAGCAAGTTTGCCCCTCAGCACACAGGAGGCCTCCCCAGAGTAAGAGGTCTGCTCTGCAGGACACCACTCATCAGGAGCTCAACACGCCACTTTTGTATTCCATCCTTTGTCTTCAAACATTTACTTAGCACTAATGGCAATGAACAGACACAAGGAAATAAAGGGTCCCTTCTGTTTTCAGTGACTTGTTGATGTGCAGCTATAATCATGGACAAACAGAAACTACTCCTCCTCACCCCGAACACTGAAAACCACCACCTTAGGCATTAGCTTT
Organism: Geosciurus inauris; assembly: GCA_004024805.1. Lineage (NCBI taxonomy): Eukaryota > Metazoa > Chordata > Mammalia > Rodentia > Sciuridae > Geosciurus > Geosciurus inauris. Next base: position 19,660 of record PVHX01001271.1, on the reverse strand, counting down.
GGACTCAGTGCTCTGAGATATGCTGGTCACTAATTACCCCTGGACACCCAGTGTCTACAAGTCCTCCACATTTTTGTGGTTTTTGTTTGTTTTTGTGGGGCTGGGGATTGAACCCAGAGCTTCCCACATGTTAGCTAAACACTGTCACTAAGCTACACCCAGCCATCTATCCACATTTGGGTGGCACTCATTTCCCCAAGGACCCCACCTTGTCTACCTAGAGATACCTGCAGGTGGTTGAGCTTCTCTTTAGGCTTTAGACTACATCCACATTCAACCTCCCCAAACCACCATGCTCAGGACAGCCCACCATTCATGATTCCTTTTTGTCTCAAATTCCTGCACCTTACCACCTCTTCCTCCTGTCACCCTGGACATCCTCAGTGATGGCCTCCTCTGACTCTTTGACATAACTGACCTTCCTTCACAAAATGAACAGGTTACTGTAGTTGGTGTTAAAGAAAAACAAAACAAACCCCAACTCAACAACAAACAGGATATATCAGAGATAGGAGAAACTTATTGGTCATAAAGAAGGAGCTATCAACTCATCCACAAATCCTCTAAGGCAGTGACGATACTTACAATCAGCTCGATGTCACCATCTGAGCCTGCGTTGTCCTCCATGACTGCCGCCTCAAAGCCCATGTCCTGTATGAGCTGAGCTATCCTGGGTGGCTGGATGACCTCCGGATTATACTTGACCTCTGCCTTTCCCGACATCAAGGCAACCAACACGGAGAGAACACCTAGAATGATCAGGCCACAGCTATGACACTCTGGGCGCAGTGTTTGGGGTAACATGGTCAACACAGTCCAGCAAGGAAAAACATCTCCTCAGAAGCCTCTGGGGCGGTGGGGAAATTATAAGTTAACTTTATGAGCACAAAAGAACTCTTGCAGCACCTCACTTTGAGCAGTCATCCTGGAGTCCCAGGAAGCTGTGTAGCACAGTGAGCAGAGGCTGGGAGAGCCCTTCATCCTCACTGAGGGCTGATGCTGAGGGCCAGGAGCCCTGGGTACAGGATGCGCAAAGAGAACCGACTCTGGAGGCAGGGCTGAGTCACGGCTCAGGCACATCCAAACAAAACAGGGACAGGGCTTTTGTCGTACTTTCAGGTTTAACAGACAGTATTGGAAATATAGCTTGGAGGACAATACTTAGGTAGTTCCACAAAACTCTATGGTTTATAGGGACAACAGGATGAAATATTTGAAATCAGTACTTCTACACAAAATGGAGGCTATTCACTCATTTTACAGGAAGGGGTGGATGAAAAGGGAAAGGGAAAATATTGACTAACACAGGACAAACTAATTGAGAAGTCGAGACACAGAATATACCATAACCTTTAAGTTGGCTTTTCCATGGCTAACTTACTCAGAGATACAGTTTATCTCAAACTAAATAGAGACAGAGTGCCAACTGCACAAGAACATTAGACAAACATCTACACTATCCCACGATGGACTTGTTGCCAGATGGGCAGGGCTCTTGATAAACGCTGCCATGGAAACTCTGCAGGGAGACCATGCAGTCTGCTCACAGCATTTCCATGTTCAACAGGGGGTTAGATCTCTTACCAGCTTCTTTCTGAAGATTCCTTTCTATGTTAGACACACAGGATGCACAGGTCATGCCTTTGATCTGCAGAAAGCATTTCTGTGGTGCTACTGTACCAGTGGGTGATGGGAAATTTGATGAGGGGCCAGCATCATGTTTTTTAGGGAGCATCCCAGTATGGGGAGCCACTTCCTGCACAGACGCAGGGGTGCCAGCCAGAGTTTGCCGCATGGGATTCCCAGCACTGTGGCTTCCAGCATGGTCGGCAGAATACTTTTCTAGGAAAAAATGTAAGAAATAATTCAAATTAGAAGAACAAGCAGTATTTTTTTTTTTTTTTTTCAGAATAGGAAGCTCAAGCCTGGCAATATTCAGGTAAAAGCTTCTAGAGAGGTGACGTGGGGATTGGTGTTTCAATCTCTGTCTCTCTCTCCCTAAGACTAGGACAGAAGCACACAATACAGACTCGTGAAAACACGCGGTATTTGGGGTGACAGGTCTGGGAAGGCGAATGCTGCTTAGACGATGGTGGTGGTGACAGTACCCTGCTTAACTCCAGGGGCTGTACTTCTGACCATCAACCCTTCCCTGTGAGCAGAGGTGTGGCTCTTCCCCATGAGCACCACATCTTCATGGAGCTGCTTGCCCTTTTCTTAACGCTTGTGCAAGTTCCATACACAGTCTAGACACAAATCCTTTGTCAGCTGGGTGCACTACCAATGTCCCCTCCCAGTCTGTGGTTTATGTTGTCGCTCTTCTAATGGTATCTTTTGGTAAATGAAATCTTTGATTTTAAGAAGATATTGATTTCTCTTTTAAAGGGTTAGCACTTTTTGTGCTCTCTTGATGGATGTCTACCTCAACATGGCAAAAACATTTATGACATTTTCTTCCGGAATCTCTATTGTTTTAAATAAATGTCCACACTAAAGTCTACGATACACTTCAATTATTTTTTGTGTAAAGGTAACAGTCTACCTTAATTTTTTTTGCAATTATTATAATTTTTTTTTTTTGCAAATTTTTTTTTTTGCAATTATTCAGTTCCACAGACTGAAAAGACCACTGCTTCCCCACTGGCACCTTTGACATATATTAGGAGAACACACAGGCATGGGCTTGTTTCTGGGCTCCATTATGTCCTCTGATATTTTTTGTCTATTCTTGTGTCAGTACCACATTGCATTTTGGGGGGGCAGTAATTTACTTAGAATAAGATGTGCAGATCAGAAGAGTACCACTCTTCATCTTGATATATTGACTTAGTTTCCTACTACTACTATAACAAATTACCACAAACTAAGTGCCTTAAAGACCACAAATAGATTTTCTAGCAATCCTATAGTCAAAAGTACCATATGATCCTTCCCATGCTAAAATCAAGGTGTAGGCAGGGCTGTGTCCTTCAGGAAGCTTTAGGGAAGAATCTATTTCCCTGTCTTTTCCAGAACTTAAAGGCCACCTGTATTCCCAGGTTCGTGGCCCCATTCTGCCATCTTCAGTTAACAATTGTGAATCTCTCTTATATTAGAGAGCTATGACATCTCTCTAACCCAGCCAGGGAAGGGTTCTCCCCTTGTAATGACTGATGGGATTTGACTGAGCTCACCTGGATAACTTAGCATCCCCACCTCAAGGTCCACTCTTTCCACCACATCTATGAAGTCCCTTTAGTCATATTAGGTAACATTCTGTTCCTGGGAATTAGAGTGTGGATACTTGGGGATCATTATTCTGCCTATCTGTAACTACCACCCAGATCAATATGTACTCCAGAAAGTCACACTATTTTGATAACTCAGAAATACCCTTAAGACCACGTGGAAAAGAATCCTATCATCTAATGATAGACTGTCATTATTCTAAAACCACACTTGCAGAAGACAGAAAGATTGGCAATGACCTGTACTGACTGTGGCCCATAACTTTTAAGGTTTTCTTCTGCATGAATTTCACATACTGGGATACTTTGCTCATTTTCTGCGGAAGTGTGAACTACTTCCATTCACTCCTTCCCTGGGGAGATCTGCTGGGGCCCTTCTCTGAGGCCTGTGGCTTCTCAGCTTCACCTCTGTGATTAGTTCCCTGCAGGACTCCCTGCATGGAGTACCCCAGAACCCTGCTTTTCACAGCCTACTTCTCTTTCTTTCATAAATGCCTGTGATGCTCTGGGTGCTCATGAGTCCAAGGAGAAATAAATTTGAAGTTTATCCTCTAGGAGCTCCTAACCAATCCAGAGAGAGTCCTATCAAATACAAGTAATACTCTGTTAGCATTTAAGTGGTTACAAAGGATAGTCACCAAAGCACTCGTGGCTTATACTAAATTAAAATTGCCAGGTCACTTATAGGATATCCAGTTAAAGTTCTATTTCCATAAATAACCAATAATTTTTTTTTAGTGTAAATATATATTAAATGTGCATATACTAAAAAAAAAAACAAACTTGCACTATTTATCTGAAGTTCAAATTCACCTGGATGTCTTCTATATTTTTATTTGCTAAATCTGATACCTTAAGGACCTGTATATAATTTTCATAATCCTGGGCTAGATATAATTCTAATTCTATAAAATAAAAATCACTTCTTTCTAGGTTTACTCAGTTAAATCCAACTATTCTGTAATATGTAGCTCAATTCTCATTTCTTTTTTTTTTTTTTACTGCCAATAACCTGATCACACTGTTGGAAGACTATACCTCACAGAAAAACAACAAATGCTGACTCCATATTTCTTCCCTTTTAAGTACAGAATTTACTGTGCTATTGTGTTTTCTTTATTGTTTTAAAAACTTCTTCCCAGGGGCCAGTGAGAGTGATGAAAAACAAAAAACAAAAACCAAAAACTCCTTCCTGAAATTTACTTGGTACAAAAGGACAAAGAATGTGGCCAAGCCACCCCATGTGACTTACCCAGTCCTTTCAATGGTGGATGTGCTGTGTACAGAGGGGAGACAAGGAAGTTTCACAATACAGCAAACTTTCCAAGGACACCAACTTTATCTTGGTTACTAGAGGAACAAAATGTGGGAAACCAAAGTCCCTCAGGCCTTGGGTGCTGCCGGGGGCTTTGTGTGTGGGTGCTGGGCTGTCTCTCCCGGCAGCAGCAAGCTCCAGCCACCATATTCTATTCAGCCTGCAGATTTGGAGGACACACAGGGCCTGGATCCCATACTTAAACAGTCAAAACATTAGTCTACAGTCCCCACGGCTCACCCAGGTATTCAGCTACTCGTGGGGACTGAGGCAGAAGGATCTCTTCAGGCCAGAAGCTTAATGCCAGTCTGGGAGAGTAGCTGGGACCTTGTCACACACATAAAAGAAGTGCCCTTCTCTCCTGTTCTTTAGCCCTCTCTGGAACACCCCAATATCAATTGGTCCCAGGCTTATGGGAGCCATTCTGTGCTTGATGGCAGCTTTGAATCCCATTATCATTTACATGGTCCCTGAATAAGATAAAGCTGGTAAGTGATGACTGCCTCTTGGGTGCTGAGTGAGACTTTGACTCTCGCCACTCCATCCCCCTCACTACCATGCAGCCTGGGCTCCCACTTTCCCAGTGTCCTAAAGCAGCCAATGGTCTCCCCCTACTCACCCTGACAGACATTGCACACCTTTGCCTCTGTGGCTACTTTCAGGAGGCCACACTCTTCTGCAATCACTGAGATTCTCCTTTATGTTCCCACCTCCAAACTCCATCTTCTTTCCCTTCTCCTATTCATTCTTCTGGGGTCTCTGTTCTTTTTTTTTTTTTGAGATTGAACTCAGGGACACTCGACCACTGAGCCACATCCTCAGCCCTATTTTGTATTTTATGTAGAGACAGGGTCTCACTGAGTCGCTTAGCACCTCGCCATTGCTGAGGCTGGCTTTGAACTCGCAATTCTCCTGTCTCAGCCTCCCTAAGTGCTGGTATTACAGGCATGCGCCACCATGCCCAGCTGGGGTCTCTGTTCTTGCTCAGGGCTTCCACACTCCAGCCCCACACTGTCTTCAAGCATCGAGAGAGGCTCCTCCTAGGTTCTGCCTCTCCTCCAGGGCCCTCCTCCACCACACACAACTCTTATCAAGGGGAAGCTTGGTGGCTCTACACTCTGACTTCCCAACTTTCTAAGTGGAGAACTAGCGTCCCTGTCCTTCTGCTCAGGCCTCTCTGTGTCCTTCCACAGCTCTCCCAAAATATTGCCAGGCTGAGGCCACTGCCCAGGCTGCCCTGGCGACGCAGGCTGCTGCTTCTGCTTCCGGTGGTCTTGGTGCTCCCTTCCCTCCCCACCCCTCTCACTCCCACATGCTCTTCCTGGCAAAGACAAGGCCTGGGCTCTCCCTTCACTACAACATAAGCTCTTAGGACAGACTGTCTTCCTCATGGGTGGCCCCACATCTAGCACGGACCCTGGCACATAGCACGAAGAAGGGGTTAAGATGCTGCTGCACTGCAGGGTTCTCAAGAGAAGAGAGGCAGGGATGACCACCACTCAGGAAACATGTCAGGTCAGGGCCCTTGCTTTGTGAAGACAGTCATAACTACCCTGCCAGCCCCGTTCCCATCTGAGGGGCAAAGGCAACCATTTTAAAATCCTTCCCTCAATCCCCACTTTGAACAGAATGGCCTCTAGGTGCTGAGACTAAGATTCTGTTGTTTTTATTATTTTTGCTTTACTTAGCAGATAAAATCTTCTAAGTAAGATTTCTCGTTGGTAAGAGAAGGGTCTGCTGCTCCCATAGTGCTGTTTTAGAACACAGAAGCAGAATTCTCTCCAGAAAAGAAGCCCAGATGGAGAGTTCAGCATTTCAGTGCCAGCTACCTGAGAGCAACACTTGGAAACACCATTTCCTCTCTCCTGACCGTAATGCGAGGAGAGGATACAGAATCTTGCTAACTGTCAACAGGAAAGGCAAACAGCCAGGAACCTTGTTTTATGACCCCCCAGACACACCCTAGGATAGGCTTTGAACATTTATCCATACATACCAGGAATCACTGACGCTTCAAATCCCATGTCTTCTATAGCAGCTCTGAGTTCTTCTGGGCTAATTACAGAGGGATCATAAAGGAAAGTTCCAGTCCCTTCAGCCAAAGAGATAGATACTTGCTTCACTCCTTCCCGTTGGGAAAGTATGCCTTCAATGGACTGGACACAGGACGCACAGGTCATGCCGGTGATGGCAAGCACCGCGGTGCTGTATGCAGCCTGCCCCTGGTTTGTCTGAGAGGAGCTGGGGGAATGCCCATCAGAAGTCTCACCGCCTGTCCCAGTCCCTTCTGCTCCATCAGGAAGAGAAACTTTAAAGTGGCCAGGTGGAAGTGCCTCAATGGCCCTCTTTAAAGACACAGGGGTGATATAAGAAGGGTCATACTGTACTAGGGCAGTTTTGTTCTCCAAGGACACTTGAATATCTTGAACCCCTGTGAGTTGGCTGATATTTTTTTCAATATTCAAGACACAAGATTTACAGTGCATTCCATCTATTCCCAGTTGCAGGGTAACCAGGTGGCTTTCCTGGTGTCCTGAGGTCTCGGAATTATTGAAATTCTGATTAGCAGAAGCTGACAGTCTCCTTGGGTTAATGCTCTGTAGCCGGCCAATATCAATTGGTCCCAGGCTTAAGGGTGCTGTTTTGTGCTTGATGGCAGCTTCGAATCCCATATCACTTATGTGGTCCCTGAGGTCTTCAGGTTGAATAAGATAAGGCTGGTAAGTGATGACTGCTTCTTGGTTGCTGAGTGAGACTTTGACTCTCACCACTCCCTGAAGTTTCCGGATCTTGCCTTCGATGGAGTTGACACAGGACTGGCAGGTCATACCCTCCACCCGCAGCTTGACCACCGCCTCATGGGCTGGTAAGGACCTTGAAGGCCATGAAGAAGCCTTTCCTTCTGCGATACTGGCCTCAAAGCCCATGTCCTCAATTTGATGGCAAATCTGTTGCAGGCTTATAACTGATGGCACATATTGCACAGTTGCACTGCTTTGGTCCAGAGAAACCTTAATGCTCACAACGCCTTTCAAACCAGAAATCCGGCCCTCGATGGACTGAACACATGACTGGCAAGTCATACCCAAGATGCTGATCGTGCTGGTGGCTGTCTGAGAAGGGCACATGCCATCCAGACTACCTTCGTAGCCGACATTGTCAAAGGCAAAACTCTGCTTCATTGCTGGTTCCCAGGAACGAGTAGGGAAAGAAAGCTTAGAAAATATCTAAGAGGAAAAGAAATAACATTTTTTATCCTTAAAACCAAATACTTTTTACAATATCTCAGCTTGCTTGGCACTAGCAAATGGAAAACAATATCACTGGTGTCAGGATATTCCACAGGTACAAGAATATAAAACATACAAAACTAGAGGCATCATTTACTAAATGAATGGGCTCATGTAGGTCCCTTTCAGCTCTGACATTCTGTGATTGTGAACCTAGCAGTCAGTCACTGTCTACCCACCTTAGTGAAATGTCTTTCTCACTCTGCAGATGTGGGCAAATCTGATGTATAGCATGATGTGGCTTTATGAACAGAACATGGCATGACTTGGCTATGACCAAGGCAAAAACCTCAAGAAGGCACAGGTGTCCCCAGACAGGCTTCTTCCTTCTGGCTGATACCTGAGACCCCAAAGAACTTGGTCTTTTCCGCTTAAACTTTGCAGGGTCCTCCTGAAATGTAACTCCCAGAACAGGCAACACCTTAATTCTGTGTATCTTTCACTAAGTCTGTCTTTTTCTAAACAGAGCTCAATCCCCTGATGCGGATTAACTGAGTAGGAACTGAGGGGAGACAGTGGTGTTGGGAGGAGGTGGGTCACTGGGGGTGTTCCTTTGGGTTGTATATTTTGTATCTGGCACGTGCAGTCTCTTTGCTATCTGATCATTATGTGAGCCACTTCCCTCCCACGCATACTACCACCAAGATGTGCAGCCTCACCTCAAGCCCTCAGGAATGTAGCTAGCTATTAATGGTCTGAAACCGTGAGCCCCCAAAATAAAATTTTCCTCCTCTAAAACTGTTCTTATCAGGTCTTTTAGTCACAGCAGCAAAAAAGCTGACTAAAATTCAATCCTAATAATAGTGTAAAAGTGTTCCTTTTTCTCCACATCCTCTCTAGCATTTATAATTGTTTGTATTCTTGATGGCTGCCATTCTGACTGGTGTGACATGAAATCTCAGCGTAGTTCTGATTTGCAATTCCCTAATTGCTAATGATGTTGAACATTTTTTCCATATATTTGTCAACTATTTGTAATTCTTTTGAGAAGTGTCTGTTTAGTTCAGTTGCCCATTTATGAATTGGGTCATGTTTTCTGGTGTTAAGTTTTTTGAGTTCTTTATATGTTCTGAATATTAATCATCTGTCAGAAGAATAGCTAGCAAAGATTTTCTCCCATCCTGTAGGTTCTCTCTTCACATTTTTAATTGTTTCCTTGGCTGTGCAGAAGCTTTTAACTATTACTAACTCACGCCATTATTTCTTGAGCTTTAGAGGTCCTCTTGAGAAAGTCACTGCCTGTGCCTACATGCTGGAGTTTTGAGCCAACAGTTTCTTCTAGGAGTTGAATATTTTCTAGTCTAATTCTTAGATTTTTGATCCATTTTGAGTTGATTTTTGTGCAGTTTGAAAGATAAGAATCTAGTCTGTTTTTAAAATTTTTTTTAGTTATTGATGGATCTTTATTTTATTCATTTATTATTTATATGTGGTGCTGAGGATTGAACCCAGTGCCTCAGGCATGCTAGGCAAGCGCTCTACCACTGAGCTACAGCCCCAGCCCCTCTAGTTTCTTTCTTTTACATATGAATAACCAGTTTTCCCAGCACCATTTCTTAAAAAGGCTATCTTTTTTCCATTGTATGTTTTTGGAACCTTTGTCAAGGATCAGATGACCATATCTGTGTGGGTTTGTCTCTGTGTCTTCTATTCTGTACCACTGGTCTATATATGTGTTTCATGCCAATAACATGCAATTTTTGTTACTATAGCTCTGTAGTATAAGTCTGGACCCAACCCATTTTCTTAATCCACTATAATACTCACATTATTTCCTAATTTCTGCACATAATGATGTAGCCTCAGTCATTCTATTAACAAGACAAAATCTTCCTTTACAGGCTCCCAGCCTCCTGCTTTCTTAATCAGATATAATTTTCACAGCAATTGTACTACATGCTTCAGAAACTGAGGAACAGTCCTTTACATAGGACATGTGATTTAAAAAAAAAAATGAAAGCATGTTTCCCTCTACTCATACACAATCCTATTTACTCTCAGATGAATCTCAATCACCTGGATTGATCTCCACATCTCTGCACAGAAAGCGAAGATTTTATCAACTTTCCTTTGGAGCAGTGTAACATGATGAGGTTTAAATAACTTAAAATGGAGACTCTGAAAGTTCATTTGTAGATGCACAAAAGGAATCATAAGCCAGGTTGAGATTTATAATAAAGAATTGTTTTTTTAAAATATTCATTGCAACATTTTCTAAGACAGCAGAGAAGGTAAGGAATAATTAAATAATTTATGAGGCAGCAATTCAAGTCTGCTAAATTCAATAGATATACTGGCAATTATCTAAGGTATAAATATGGGATGTAGGATATGATAAGGATGACATGGAATAACTATTATTCCATGGTTAGCTGGCTAGGCACCTCAGAAACCTATTTGGAAAAAAAAATTGAAATCTATATGTCAAAAGACATTTTGAATAGATCAAAGACTGAAATACAAAAAATGAAATAATAAAAATACTAGAGGAGGTGCTACGGGTAGAGCTCAGCGGTAGAGTACTAGCATGCCTGAGGCCCTAGGTTCCATCTCCAGCACTAAGCTGGGGCCAAAGCTAGAACAAATATAAGAGAATATCTGTAATAATCTTTTAGTGGAGAAAGGCTAAATATGATCAACAAAATAAAACCAAAAAAATTCTGAAGTTATAAAAGACTACAAGAAGGAAAAGAATTTACTCAAACCCACTAAAAAGATAAATAAGGAACTAGAAGAAAAAAAGGCTTGCTTTACATTGCTAATTTCCTTTTTCCTTTTTTTTTTTTTCTTTTTTTGTGGTGCCGAGGGTCAAACCCAGGGCCTGGCATATGCGAGGCAAGTGCTCTATCACTGAATTACATTCCCAGCCCCAAGAACTAATTTCTTTAATACAGGTAAAGTTCCTGTAAAGGCCAACAATCCAACAGAAAAAAGAAAACAGTTCATCAGAAAGGAAATGCAGCCGGGTATGGTGGCGCAAGCCTGTAATCCCAGCACTTAAGGAGGCTGAGACAGGAGAATCGCGAGTTCAAAGCCAGCCTCAGCAACGGCGAGGCGCTAAGCAACTCAGTGAGACCCTGTCTCTACATAAAACACAAAATAGGGCTGGGGATGTGGCTCAGTGGCCGAGTGCCCCTGAGTTTAATCCCTGGTACGGTGAGCGGGGGGGATGCAAATGACTTTCAAACATTAGAAGGAAACATTCAAGGAGAAATGTGACATTCCATACTCACCACAGCACAGTGCTCACCAGCCAGGCTGGCCCCATCTGTGTGTTCTCCAGAGCAGGCCCCTTCCCAAATGTCTAGTAGCAGTGTGACTTTCCTGGAGGACAATCTGGCAATACCTTTTTCTTATGTATTTGGTACTGGAGATTGAACTCAGGGTGCTTTTACCATTGAGCGCCATCCCCAGACTTTTTTATTTTTTATCTTGAGATGGGATCTTGCTCAGTTGCCCAGGCTGGCCTTAAATTTGTGATCCTCCTGCCTCTGCCTCCCCAGTACCTGGGATTACAGGTGTGCACCACCACACCTGGCTCTAGTGATACCTATTAAAATAACAAATCCACATCCTTTTTGACTCAGCAACTGGGAATTGTTCCAATAATTATATTTCTTTATGTGAAAATGAAAGCATGTAATAAAGATTTAAATGCTATAAAAGATAAGAAAAACAAATTTCCATCAACAAGAGTCTGGTTAGTTAAATTATTGTACAGCCGTACAACGAAATACTACCTAGTTCTTAAAACGAATGAGGCAGCTTTGAACATACTTGGTTGGGGGTGGGGGGAAGTAAGGTACAGGACAGATAGTGTGGGTTTCCATTATCTCCTGTTATATGACAAACCAAATTTAGCAGCTTATAATGACAGCTCAGAGTTTTTCAACTTGGACAGGGCTCAGCAGGGAAAGCTCATTTCTGCTCCAACAGCATCATGGGGGCAATGGGGCCTGAATAGAGCCACCCTCATCTGGATGGTTGCTCATTCATCACAAGGCTGCCAAACTGATGTTGGCTACCAGGTGGAGGTTCAGTTGAGGGTGGTGGCAGGACCTGCTTTTTTCTCCTTATAATGAGGACGAATCTCACTGAGATTGGTGGCTCCTGAGTTCTGAGAGCGAGTGTCACAATGGCAAGCATTCTCAGAGAATAAGTCTCAACATGCAAGCACTTATCAAAATTCCCATTAGCCAAAGCCAGTCACATGGCCAAGCACAGTCAATGCAGAAGGGAATTACATAGGGTGTGAGTGCAAGCAGGTGCAGTTCATTGAGAGGGCCACTACATGTTTATCACAATAAGCCAGCACTGTGTGACACAAGAAACTATTATGCAAATGGCTCATCTCTGGTCAATGCATAAGCAATCAGTACAGAATTTGCAGAGGACTGGGCAGCTGAAGGAATCAGGTAGCTGGAATACAAGGAAGAAAAAGTCAAGTACACTGTATAGATTAGTGTGTACAATGTACATACACTACCAAATTCTAAAAAATAGTTAATATGAAAATTACAATAAAGTATCATGAGCACAAAGGAGATTCAGAACAGAAGCTTGCATATAGTTGGCACTAATTAAATACTGATTTAACTTAAAGGATGAGGGGAAAACTAAGAATATATTTAAGGACATTGACTTTCACACAGCATTTTCTTAGTCAGCAGAAATTGCCTCCTTTTAATAAGACATCATCACCCTCAATCATCTGGTCTGATGGGAAAACAAATCCCCAATGATTTACTACCCAATTTATGTCCTGGTCCTAGTCCTACCTACAATTTACCAAATCCAAGCCACAATGCTGGCTCTTAATCTCTGGATTGTTGAACTTACTCTCCTGCCAAAAGGATGTGCCGAAGTGTTGGAAGCTATTTGATTGTGACAAACAATACTCAGAGGTTCCCCTTTCTAGACAAGCAGGTTTCTAAGGACACGCAGTTATAGAAGACAAGAATTACATAGAACATGCCTTTGTGAAACACTTGAATACTTGTTGGTTCGGAAACAATCTCTTTTAAGTGTAGACACATGGTATGTGTATGCTTTTAGTTCAGTTCTTCAATTAATACAATCTTTGGGGAAGAAAAATCCTCCTACTGTGTTTCATGTCAAACTAACAAAGGCTTAGATTTAAGGGCTTGTCAAATAATCATGATGTTGGACAGCAGACCAGAGCTGCAAGCCTTGCAAAAGCCTTCGTTTTCTCCCATTCCCACCCAATTCCACATTCCCTATGAACATTTGGGACTTTTTCTGCATACCCAACACCAGTTTGGGGAAAAACTTTTGCAAACCCTTGAATTTTTAGCAAACAGTTCATATGGTGGCCATCAAGATTAGAAGGAACTGCAATTCCAAGAGGCTAGGGAAGGGAATTCAAAAATGATGATTCTCACACTTGCTGAGAGTGCCAGGACTTTCAAAGGAAAACTTTCAAAGGAAAAGATAGGTTAAAAAATATTAACAGTCAACTCACTGAAATAGTCTCGAAAAAAAATGAGATCTCTGGATAGACCATCTGGTATAAAGAAATTAGAAAGTGTGGGATGTTTTGATGAAAGGTTGCAAAGCAAAAACAATATGTCTTGTTAGAAGGTGGCTGGGATCACAAATCAAAGAATACTAAGAAGTGCACAACTGAAGGACCACTAGTCTGTAGGAAAAAGCTTTTCCCTTGCTCTCACACTGCAACAATCACACAGAGAAGATTATCATGGCCTCAGAAGGTGTGGGGAGGGCTAGATGTGTAGCTCAGTGACAGCACCTGCCAGGCACATGTGAGGCTCTGCCAGGCACATGTGAGGTTCCATCTGTGGTACACACACACACACACACACACACACACCCCACAGTGGGGATTCCCCCACAACAAGCAAGCAATTAATTATACAGCAGACACCAACTGGGTGTTCTCTAATCTAATTCAGTTCTGATACTATCTACCTGGAGATGGCAGTCAGATTCCACAGGTAGAAGGCTCAGTCCCCAAGTCTGCCCCCTCCAACTCCCCACTTTAGGAGCCAATCACAAGCCCCAGGTTGTTGTACCTGTGCTTCTGACCCACTGGCTACAAATCAGGGTTCCCGTGACCTTCTCCCCAGGTTCTCTTTGCTAGAGCAGTTCACAGAACTCAAGAAAACATTTACCTTTACTGGTTTATTATAAAGGATATTACAGAGGATAAAGATGAAAAGATGCATAAGGTGAGGTATGGGGAAGGAGCAGAGCTTCCATGCCCTCCCTAGGGGAGCCGCCTCCAGGAACCTCCAGGAGCCTCCATGTGTTCAGCAGTCTGGAAACTGACCAAATCTGTCCTTCTGGGATTTTATGAAAGCTCTATTTCATAGGCATGATTGATTAAATCACTGGTCATTGGCAACCAATGTAACCTCATTCTCTCTCCCCTCCCCAGAGGTTGGGGAGTGGGACTGAAAGTTCCAACTCTATATTGTGGCTTTGGTCTTTCCTGTGACCAGCCACCATCCTGAAGCTACTTGGTGGCTGGCACCAGTCAATTCATTAACATACAAAGACACTGCTTTGAAGATTCCAAGGATTTTAGGAAAAAGGAGGAAGACCAAATGCATATTTCATAATATAACAACTAGTCACTTCTGAGATCTCTTAGTTATACCTAGAAACACACACACACACACAAGAACAGCAAATCATGAATGACTCTGGGTGTTATTTTATAAAGATGAATGGCATTTTATATCCTTTATGCTCAGGGAAATTCTAGTAGTAGGTATATTTGCTTTCTTTTTTTTTTTTACACTGTTGAACAATTTCGGAGGTGTATCCAAATCCACAAATCAATTTAATAGAGCTGGGGCTGAAATCCAATTCAGAAGTCCAGCAGGCTGTGTATTTTCTTAAAACAACTTCTAAGGTTACCTTTTTAAAAAATCCATATTAATTACAGCAAGTGAATATAATGCAGAAAAGAAAACAAAGGCAAACAGTCCTATCCCACCTGCTGACAAGAAGAGGGTCAACATGCGGGCAAGCTGAGCTGCCTAAGCCTGAGTCAGGGCTTCACCCTTAAGTATCTGTCCTCCTCAGATAAACTACAGCAATCTATGGCACTCACTCTGCTTTCCTCAGTGTTCCCAACTACAAACACACTCAAGGAAAGCACGCTTGGCCAAGAAGGCAGGACAGTGGTTCCTGGGCCACATCCAGCCACATCCAGCCCCTGGATACACTGTGCGTGAGTCACACCCTTGCTCAACCTTACCTCATAATTCCTTGGATGTCACTGATTCAAGGGGAGGAAGGGTAAGAAGGCTGCTTGACTCAGGAAAGGATCTCACCCAGAATGGGAGTGTAGCTCAGTGCTGGAGCACATGCTTGGCATGCACAAGGCCCTGGCTCCAATCAAAAGAGGGAGGGGAGGGGACACAAGAGAAAGGGAAAGGGAAGGATGAGTTCTCACCCAAACCACCTAGGCATCATGATGGGTGGGTGTCAGTCTCTAAAACCCCTCTGAGGAAGAATCCATGTTAAACCTCTATGTAATCAGGATATAGGTGGGTGTACTTGAGTGTTCAAATGAAAAATTGAGATTCTCTTTAGCTGAGTTACAAAATATCGATTCTTTAAAAAAAAGTATACCCTTTCCAATTTCAAAATTTAAAATTTAAATTTAAAAAACAAGCATTACTTTTATAACCAGAAAATAAACATGATTTTTCCATTTGTCTAAGGCAAGAAAGAAAAGGTTTTTGCTCAACCATACTAATTTGAGCAAGAATATTAATAATTATAATAAAGATGATGAATCAATGATACATGTGGATATTGTTTTATATTCCTTTTTAATTTATTTATTTTCATTTTTTAAAACAGCACAGTGTATTTCAAGTCATAGTACACATATGAAGCACAATTTTCCGTTTCTCTGGTTGTAAACAAGGTAGTCCCACCATTCATACCTTCATACATGTACCTAGGGTAGTGATGTCCATCTCATTCCACCATTTTTCCTACCCCCATGCCCCCTCCCTCCTCCTCCCTTCCCTTTGCCCTATCCAAAGTTCCTCCATTTCTCTATGCTCCTCACCCCCACCCCCATTACAGATCAGTATCCACTAATCAGAGAAAACGTTCGGCCTTTGATTCTTTGGGATTGGCTTACTTCACTTAGCATAATGTTCTCCAACTCCATCCATCTACCTGCAAATGCCATAATTTTATTCTCTTTTATTGCTGAGTAATATTCCATTGTGTATATATACCACAATTTCTTTATCCATTCATCTATTGAAGGGCATCTGGGTTGCTTCCACAATTTAGTAATTGTGAATTAATCTGCTATAAACATTGAAGTGGCTGCATCACTGTAGTATGCTGTTTTTAAGTCCTTTGGGTATAGACCGAGGAGTGGGATAGCTGGGTCAAATGGTGGTTCCATTCCAAGTTTTTTAAGGAATCTCCATACTGCTTTCCAGATTGGTTGCACCAATTTGCAATCCCACCAGCAATGATTGAGTGTGCCTCTCCCCCCACATCCTCGCCAACATTTAGTGTTGCTTGTATTCTTGACAACTGTCATTCTGACTGAAGTGAGGTGAAATCTTAGTTTTAATTTGCATTTCTCTAATTGCTAGAGATGTTGAACATTTCTTCATATATTTGTTAATCCATGGATATTGTTTTACATTCTAAAGAACACTTTTACATATATCTGTTTAAATATGTTCTTTCCTACTCATTATGAATTTCCCAAGGGTGTGTCTCACTATCTCGGGTGTGAAGTCCAGCTCTAAGCAAATCCAAGCCTGATTCCTTATGTATAGAGTGGGAGTAATAATGCTGTCTACCTACAGCTGTACTTCTATTACTAACACTAAGGGGACTTAAAAGGTTAAGAGCATACATGTCTGGTAATGAATGACCATAAGAACACATATGGTCTAACGTGAACTTCAAACACGGCCCAGGAAAGTGTGCAAGGCCCTTAGTATTTTCTTCATTTTACTGATAAGGAACTAACCACACTAAAATTAGTATACAAATTTCCCCAACTCCCAATCCAACTCCTCCAACGTGTCCTTTAACATTGTTTCACAAAGGTTCAGAGAGAGCTTCCAAAAGTAGCTATCTAAATTTTGTCTATTTCAAAAACTTAGGCATTCATTCAGACATATAGGAGAACCAACTATGTGCCCACTGTGCCTGCAGCAACCCAATCTCCTGAGGGCAGATTGCACCTTCTGGGAAATTCTACACAAATGACTATTTAGTGCCTGTTTTTCTCTGAACCACAGCGAGGGAAAGTATTAACCCTTACTAGGAAACTGGAAACAGCATAACCGACACTTGACTGGAAAAACAAACTGAGTTAAATAAAGGACAGATAAAACTAACACATCCCAATACATACATGCATACAACATGTTGTTTTCAACATACAACAAAATCCACAAATTCACAACTTGTAAGACAATGGTATCCTCTCCAAGGAGCACTTCCCATTATCACAGAAAATACACTCCCAATCTTCTGCCACCCAGCTTTATATCAACCAGCTCACAGAACACGTTGTTTTTCACTGGTGTCTACTGTAACAACTATTCTATCAAACTTATCAATCAACTGCACTTTTCCGCTCTGGAATCTTCTCTGATAGCTTGCTTCTCCCAAATTATGAAGTTTTAAATGACAGGCCTGTCACTAGCAAGCAGATGTAAATGTCTGGGAATTTATTTTTAATGTTTGAATGAAGTAATCTAATTCAAAACCATCAAGTCATAATTTCCTTATGTAATTTCTCAGGATTATAATAAGAGCATGATATAAGAGACCTACACTGGATATGTAAAATATCACCACTGATTGAAAGAAATGTCAACACCAAAGACCTTAGTTCAGATATTCATACTACACAACAGAAGTCAATGGATTTGATATTCTTTTTCATTGATAAACTGCATATGTTTATCAGATTTGATGAAATAATGCAGTCAGTATTTTATTTTGCTTTACAAAAATGTATAATTACTAAGGAATGTAGTGGTTTCTGCCTGGAACTGTAGGTATGACCAGCTACACATAAAACAAATATATTTCTTTAAAAGACTTGCCTATAAATCTATTGTTTATAATACTACTCTATAAAGGCATGGTGGGTGGGAACTTGCTACTAAAATAATCTCCAAAAAAGAAATGCAATTGGCTGATAAACCCTTTTTTTAAACATAAATAAGATATGAATTTAAATGATATAGTATTTTTTAATCAATAGACTAATAAAAAAGTTAAAGTTTGATGATCCAGTAAGCAAGAGTATAGGGGAAATCATTTGTACCCTTTTGGAGAGCAACTAGGCAATATCTATCAATGTTAAATGCTCATTACCTTTGTCCCCAAGCATTTCCTTTGAAATTCTGGGAATTCCATCATACAGATATAAAATTAAACATAATGAGAATGCTCATTGCTACTCAAATGGTAAAAAACTAGAAATAAGCTAAATAGTCTTCTACAGGGAGCCGGCTACAGAGAGTCCATCCAACAGAACGCTGCGTCATGATTAAAAGGGAGAGGGCACGTGGAAAGGCATCCTTGATAGATTAAGGAGGAAAGCCGCAGAACAGCATAAATAGGGTCCTATTTGTCCAAAAAAGGACAAAAACACACTTCTACACCATGTTACTTACTGATGTCTACATCCAGCAGATACTGCTTTTAGGGAAAACTAAGGAATCTAATCAATATGGTCTCTAGGAAACCAAATTAATTTCTCATGATGCTGCTGCTGGTTCCATGGTGACTGAAAGCCGCTTCTTTAAATTACTACATCATCCTGCTTCATCTGTTTTCCCCTCTTTATTTTAAGAGGTATACTTATGCCAGCTGGGTCATCTTGATTTCATCCAGGAAAAATAATACCCAGCCCAACCACCATGCATCTAAGACAAAATTCCGTATATCCTGCTTTCCAAAAATGGTAAGGGATGGGTAGCAAAGCATGCATCTCGCATGCTCAGGGACCTAGGTCTGGTCCTCAACACCACAAAAATTTTAATTAATGAAGATGGTAAGTCCACAAAACTTAACAACCCTGTGGCCTTTATCAGTTCAGTGCCTCTAACGCCAACCCTCCTGCCTGCAAGATAAACCCAGTTCGAGCTTGTCTGTGTGTTCACTCAATAACTTGATAAAAAGGAATAAGACTCTGCCAGACGTGAGATACAAAAACAAAATCAGCAGCTCAGGACTGGGTGTAGCTCAGTGGCAAAGCGCTTGCCAGCATGTGTGACGCCCAGGGTTCCACCCCCAGTACCACAAGATTAAGGAAAAACAAAAAACAAAATAGCAGCCAAGTTTGGCCAAAGAGGTCAATAGGGTCATGAGTAAAGAGGCTTAGGCAGTTGTTTCATTCACAACAGAATTTTAGACAAGATACTGTTGACAGGGAAAAGTACTGGATTGTAGTTGACTTTTAGTTTGGTTTTTATAATCATAAACCAGCTATTACATATTTCCCCTAGTTGAGTTTAATTCTTTCTAAAAGAAACCCTAAATCTAAAAGTGGGGCTGTCATTAAAAATGGCAATGTAGGCCATACTACCCAAAGCCCTATACAGATTCAATGCAATCCCAATTAAAATCCCAAAGTCCTTTCTTATAGAAATAGGCAATCATGAAATTCATTTGGAAAAATAAGAGACCTAGAATAGCCAAAGCTATCCTGAGCAAGAAGAGTGAAGCAGGAGGCATCATAATACCAGACCTTAAACTTTACTACAAAGCAATAGTAACAAAAACGGCATGGTATTGGCATCAAAATAGACATGTAGACCAGTGGTACAGAA
>PVHX01001270.1:0-217480 GCA_004024805.1 Geosciurus inauris | reverse complement strand
AGAAAGCAACTGAGGGCATCCAAGGAACACCCCAAGGGCACGGGCTCCCCAGGGAGCTGCTGGACTCCAGCCCCTTTATCCAGGGCTCCTTCCTGCCCGGGTCCCTCACCTGGCTGCTTCATCAACTGTGTGGAGTTAGCAGGATGCTGAGATGACCAGGTCCAAGTCAAACTTGCATCCCCTGGGATTGAAACAGCCTGGGAGCTCTGCAGCCTTGCCAGCAAGTGCAGCCTCTCCGCCTATTGTCAAGACACTAGACACTTTTGTAGGGTATCTCTAGATTTCTTATGTCTCCTCTGTAGTCCCTTGGTTTCTAATTTTTATTTTCCCCTCTCTGTGCCCTGGTTATGCTGATTGCTGAGGCTTCCGGGGCTTGCTTGTCACAGTCCTCGTTGTCCCTTAGGTACCTGTGGAAAGGGATCAGCAATGAACAGCAGCAGGCCCCCCTTTACCTACAGCTGCCCTTGCATACAGCTATCAGGTGACTAACTCTGGCCTGAGGACCAGGGGTAAGAATGCCACGTGTGTCCCTTCCAGGAGCAGGTGTCCTCTTTTCACTCTCTGCTTCCCAGCAGCCAGCTGATGACAGTGGGTCAACTCTGGCCAGAAGCTAGTAATGCTGGTGAAATCGCAGATGGACACAGATCCCTGAGCAGCTGCCTAGGTGACAGCCACTCTAAGGGGCACTGTTAAGGGACCTACATGGCTATGCGGTGAATGAGACATGAACTTAGACCACAGAGGCCTCTGTGAGGTTGGTGGTTATTTGTAATCAGGGAAGTCATTCTATAAATGCATACACCTACTATGGGCCAGGCATTGAGCTAGGCACAGGGAGCGAGTGATGAATAACAGACCTAGGATTTGCCCACAGGAAGTCTGCAGCTCAGCCTACCAGGCGGATTTTACTGGGAATCACTGAATGTGTGCGAGTTTTTGAGAGGAGTCAGCAGAGGTAAAACACAGGTGTTGGGGGTGGAGGCAGAGGGACTGGATCCTGCCTGAGGTTCTGGAAGGATTCGCAGAGTAAATGCAATCTGAGCTAAGGTCCCAGGCAGCACCTGGAAGGGCCTCCAGGAGAAGGTGCTGCCTTAGGTGCCTAAGTTGAGCACGGACATCTGGGTGGCTGAAGGAAGGCCCCGGGTGCCGGTATGTGCAGTGAGGCCAGCGCAGGGCCACTCAGAACAGGGATTAATAAACATTTGCCAAATGGATGAGCACATGATGTAACTGAAACTAAGGGAGGATCAAAAGAAGTAGAAGCAAGAAAAGGAAGGAAAAATTGGGGGCAAAAGTTGCCTTCTCAGGAAAGGCAATGTCAACATGCATAAAGAAAGGTATAGGAAGTGACCCATTTCATATCTCCCTCCATCCCAAACCTACCGAAGTGACAAGCAGCAAGTGAACAGCCTTCCCTGCCTGTCTGTTGCAAAGACAGCTTTACAAAAGGTCTGTTCTGCGTTTCAACTCCAGTGAGGAATGGTGTTGCAGCGTCCCAAGTTTCTCTCCGTGGACATGGTGAGCTGAATACAGTTCATGAGCAAGGGAGAGGAGTCTGCTTCTCACAGATTCTACGAAGTTGAAAACAACATGGGTGGATCCTCGTGGCCCATCTGGACCTGGTGCTTGAGAGAAGAAGCAGTAATTTATTTCCAGTCTCCTGCATCACCACACTGGAGAGCCCTGTGTGCTTGCTGGTGGTTAATGAATGGCTAATTTATATTTTATAAGGTAAACTCTCTGAGTTTCCTTTATGTAATAACAATACACTATACACAGATACCTTTGTGGAACCTAAAAACATCACTGCTTAGGGCCAGATGTAAAGTGCAATAAATAATGTAGCAGCAAAGCTCTCTTCGTTCTATTTACAGTAAGTTAGAATTCATCCCTGTGGCCAATGTGAAGCAGCACTTAGCACCAAATATATCTCCATGTAACCTGACTCACATGGAGAGGCCTCCAACAATCCCAGAGACACTTCTGGGCTTGGAAGTTTTTCTGCCCTCAAAATTAGCATGTCCTCTTTTTCCTCCCGGTTTTGTATCCTTCAGGTCAATCCAGCATTCACTGGGTATGATTATTTGTATCTTTGCATGTATTTCTTACCTTCTAAAATACTTCATAGAAACTGTGGGTCCTCATCCCTAGCTGTGATGTTACTGTTTTACGTCCAGAGAGCTTTCAAATTCCACATTCTCACCACAGTAATGCAATCAATATGGGAGGTCCTGTTAAGTATATGCAAACTAAGCTTCAGTAGGCCCTGGCTTTCAGAGGAGGAGCTAATTAGTCCTCTCTTCCATTCAAAATATCTGATGAGCACTTGCTACACATGAAGTATAGGAGGTAGAGTGGGTACTGCCTTCCAGTTCTGGGAAAGACCCCAGTTGTCCCTGAGCTCCTCCAACTTGTGATGTAGCAAAGAATGGTGTCAGCAAGCATGGAGAAGGGGGACCTGGCCTGGTTGGAAGGCACCGGGAAACGTCCTCGAGGAAATGGCGTGAAACATTGAAATTAACTAGGTCAAAGAGCGAAGTGGAGAACATTTCAAACAGAGACCCTGCGGCAACACCTGCTGAGCATTGAGAGACAACCTCCATCCCGGGGGCGGATGTCTCCTTCGTGCCTTCTGGTGCCAACAGTCATGCTCTTTTCCTGCTGTAATGAAGACATCACGGATTTGGGACTTGGCTTTGGCCTAAGAACAAACATTTCTACCTCCCAGAAAAAGGGGTTCTCACTCCAACCTCCACCAGAGCATGCAGGCTACTTTGGGGCATGCATGAGGGACATGTGTCCAGGCTTCTGAATTCAAATGATAAGTATCCATTTCCTGGAAAGAATGGAAGAAATGATAAAGAACCAATGAGCAGCCTCAACCGCCTGTTGGTAGGGTTTTCATCTGCAGTGGCTTTCATTCATGAATCCTGGATCCCCCACATTGCAGCTCCACAACATGGAGGGAACTGCACAGCACCCCTGTCCTGCAGTGTCCACTTTGCAGAGTGGACCTCATTATAACACTGGCTCCCAGGGTGAGAGTGACAAGTGAATTGGCCCATGAACATCACGTGCTTAGGAGAGCACCTGGCTTGTGTAGAAGCAACATGAGTGTCGGCCGTATGGATGGTTCTATCCATTTGTATTGTCTGTTTCCAGAATGACTTGGTTTAATATTTTATTTTATTTTATTTTTTGGTACTAGGATTAAACCCAAGGATGCTTAACCCCTAAACCACTTCCTCAGCTTTTTAAAAATTTTTTATTTAGAGGCAGAGTTTTGCTAAGTTGTTTTGAGCCTCACAACATTACTGAGGCTGGCTTTGAACTCATGATCTTCCTGCCTCGGCCTCCTGAGCTGCTGGGACTACAGGGGTGTGCTACCATGCCTGGAAATGTATTAATTTTCATTACTAGCATTGTGATCCTTCTATCAGATCATCCTGAAGATATTCATGAATAGATAGGATCATTTAAAAAGCTGTTCACCCAAAAATACGATCCATAAAAAAATACATTGGTAACTCAAAAAAAGGGTATTTTTGATAAATGCAATCAATTGAAATTGGATTAATGGACTTTGAATTTCAAAGTGGTTGTGACCTTTAGACTAAAGTGATTACTTCCTTTTCCAACCCACCTGCAAGTCACAGCATAAGTAGTTAGTGCCTGCCTCCTTCCATCCTTCCCTCCCTTCCTTCTCCGTCTCCATCCATGACTTGCAAAAGCCTGCAAAGCTCTGGCTTGTCTTGAAAGGGCAGGCATTGTCCTTGTGATACCAGTGGGAGAGTGTTATCCACATGTCACTCTCTTGAGAACTTGACATCAATTTTCACATTTTGATCTTCAAATGTTCTGCAAAGGGTAGGTACTCACATAGCTTCACTTTGTAGATAAAGAAAGCAAAGCTTGGAGAGGTAAATTAACTCACCCAAGTCACCCACACAGTAGGAGAGCCAGGACCACACCCAGGACCACGCTGGGGTCACGTAACAGGGCCTGTACCTGAGTCAACGCCTTAATCCCTCCCAGTTCTGTTGCCGCTATTGTGTTTGGGTTTTCTGTCCGATTTTCATAAAGGAAGAAGGTAGGGTACAAACTTCAATTATGTGAAGATAAACTGTTGTGGAGGGAATTGTCACTGTGGAAAGGGCCTGGAGAGAGGCTGGTCTTATTTCAAATGGACCCAGTAGTCAATTCAAGAATCCCGGAGCGACATTTTGGGTTCGGGAGGCTCCCCACAGCACATGCTCTGGCCTGGCCCAGCATTCGTGGCACAGGCCTTAGTGTCGAGCTGTGAGGGGAGCACTGAGCAAGGCAGACACCTCCTGCGTGCCAGCAGCTCACCAAGGGAAGGACCAAAGTGAGGCTGCTGAACTGGCCCCAGTATTACCGAAAGCTCGGTCCCTGTCCCCAATGCCAATCCAGTAACAAGGACACGGTTTTGAGTTTTATTGCTTTGCTAGCAAAGGAGAAACACAGGGGACTCCTGTCCCAGAGTCTATGATTCTGCCCAGAAGGGAATTAGGGGGCTTTAGAGAGGTGACTCGAAGACCACATCCCTAGGGCATGTTCTGTCCAGAGTTGGAATTCACTTGTTAATTTGAGAGGTAGTCATCTCTGAGGTCTTCCGGTGCCATCCCCAAAGTCTGAATTACTTTGTTCCTGTGTTGGGTGTGTGCTCAAGGACAGAGGATTAGGGAGGGGAGAGACTAGGGAGGAGCAGAGAGAGAGGAAGAGAACTAAACATGTCCATTTTAAAAATAAGTCATTGTGGCAGAGTAGCCAGGGCTATATTCAAAGCATAAAGTGGACCACCAACATGAGCTCTTTTCAACCACATTTTAAAATTTAAACCTCAAAAGAAACTTTCCTTGATTGTAGGATTCAACACCTCCCGGGAAGGCCTCCTGAGAAGGGTCACTCTCAGAATTACCCCACCTTTGGAGAGGAGGAAGCTAAGAGATGGCACCCTCTAATGGAAGAAAGATGGAATTCTAAGTAGTAGCTGTTGTTTACTGTTATTCATGATAGCTAAAGAAATAGGGATTTAGGATGAAGAGAGAGAGAGACACTGTGTCTTAAAGGAAATGTCCATGAGCCATTGAGAGGCAGAAAGCACAGTTGTAAATCTTGAACAGCAGGCTCTTGGCCCACGCCCTCGTAAAATGAGGGAAATAGGCGAGTGCAGGGAAGACTCCCATGAAATTGTGCATCTCTACCTCCAGGTCAGTCCCTGATGTGGCACTTCTATAAATATTGGACCCCCAGCCCGAGACAGGCTTCTCACTCTCCAGACAGCCCGCATTCTCCTACGAATGAGTAAAACCTCAGTCCATGCCCTTGATTGGCACTTACTGAAATTCTTGTCGGTCATGTATGCCAAGAACCCCACTGGTTCTGAGTGGAGTCCCTCTTCTTTCTGGGAACTCCTCAGACACTTCTCTGGAGACACCTCTTCTCCCACTATAGCTAACACGTTCATTCATCTTTATAGGTCACAAAGAAGGACAGCACCTCACAGCTGCTGTAAGATCATCATCACCCACGCCTCAGGGGTGAGGTGAGGGTGTGACTTACTGAGACAGCAGGACCCCAGGGCAGTTCTTTCCTGCCACACCCCTCACCCTCGGTGTCAGCTTTCTGACATTATGACCAAAGTACCTGATGAGAACAATTTAGAGAAGGGAAAGTTGATTTGGGTTCATGGTTTGAGAGGTGCTTCAGCCTATGGTGGGCTGACTCCATTGCCCTAGGCCCAAGATGAAGGACAACAACATGGTGGAAGGGCAGAGAAAAGCTGCTCAGGATAAGATGATCCTAAAGCAGAGAGAGCTAAGGGAAAGGGCCAGAGGGCAGGTGCACACTTTCAGGGCACAATTGCAGAGACCCACCTCCTGCAGCCACTCCCTGCCTGCCTGCAGTCACCATCCAGTCAGTCCATCCAAACTAGGATGGGCTGATTGGGTTACAGCTCTTACAATCTAAAGATTTCAGCTCCCAACGGTCCTGCATTAACAATCGGAGCTTTTGGAAGACATCTCATATTCAAACTATATTACAGTTTCTAGGTATCTGATTTCCTTTCCATTTCAAAAATCTAGCCGAGTTGCCCTCTCTTGAGAGAACTTTGTGACTGAGGGAGTCTTGTGAAAGCTGTGGCATGATTCACACTCAGCTCCCAGGACAGCAGCTCCAGTACCCAACAGAAAGCCAAAGCTGCAGTGGACCCGCTGTCTTCTCTGCTGCCTGGGGATTGAGACTGGTCCCCTTGGGCTTTGTTATCTTTAATTTTTACTTTCTGGAAAAGACAGATTGCCTTGCTATTAGGTTGATGTTCTCTGGACCAAGGATTTCCTATTGCAGAAAGCTCAGGGGTTCATTCAGAAGAGAAGGTCATGCCATCCCTTCTGGGTTGTCTGGATTACCCAGAAGATGCCATCTCTGTATAGGACATAGTTCCTCCTGTCAAGATCTGTCACATCCTATGCCACTTGCTACTGGACTCACAGATCTCCTTGGACCTCACCGTGTCCTTCCTGTAACCCAGGGGAGTCACAAGGACAGCTTTTCCATGAACAGTCTGGAAGAGACCTGCCCTTCAGTCACAGCCAGGAGCCAATGTGCAGGACGCAGTTTCCTGTTTCCAGACTCACAGCACATGCGCCTCACCTAGCTTGTGCTCCTGAGGACAAAGGAAAAGAAAAGCTCTCATTTTTCTTTTAAAAAAAGCATATGTTTGTCTCTTTCTCACTAGTGTTCATGCTTGCTGGGATGGAAAATCTGGGAAACCTGCAAAATTGTGTTATTCTGCAGCCCACATGCCAGGAAAATCCTTAGGGAAGCAGTGAGGGGGTGGCAGGGGGCGTTGTTCGCTAGGCGAGAGCTGGTAATAGCACATGAAATGTGTCACTCTGTGCTCTTTGGCTAAAGGTTTTGGACAAAGATACATACCAAAAAGAGTCCTGTTGGTTATATCTGGAACAATAGGGTAATCCCTCCTCCCCTTTCCTGCTCGGTCACTGATTCAGCACAGCAGCGGAGCAGTATGCCTCATTCCCATTGGCAAGACTTCTCTGTGTACCCTTGATGTGCCGGCAAAGCTAGTTAAGAAATACAGCCCGTGGTCCCATGAGCAGCATTTCCATTGGAATAGAATGTGCAATACATCCCTATAAAGTCACTAAACCCCGGGTGGACAAGACTCTCCTCACATTTGCAAGTTTACTCCTTACACCTAGGATCAGATCTTCTTCAGTGATTAGTCCTTGAATAAAAATACAGTGAATGGGAAATTGTTATGTTAATGCTATATTTAATGTCATTTTCTACCAGTACATTGAATCTTTAAAATATGTGATCCATACAGAGTATAGGACATATTATAGTCCACAAATGTAATGGATTAGTTAATTTCTCTCTCTACCTTCCATATTTATTTTGCTAATTACTTGGGCACACTGTACTTTGTACTGGAGAATGCTGTGATTAATTATCACCTCTCAATGCACATAACTCACCTGTTTCCATCCAAGAACTCCATGTTCCTTTGGGAAGCAAGAGAAACTGGCAAGTAATTGTAGTACCTAAAGGTAGTGTTTGTATTACCCCCCACACTAGGCAACACACACACACACACACACACACACACACACACACTCATTTGAACTTTCTGCTAGAGTAGAAAGCAGTTCTGATGGGAATGTTGGTAGAAGGCTTCCCGGGCCATGGGATGCCTGAGTGGAATCCTGAAGCGTGCTTTCCTGGTGCACTGTTATAGGCCAGGGTGCTTTTTCTTGCTTGTCCCACTAGATTGTAATCTCCCAGAAGAAACCGAATGTGATTGGGCTGCTTGGTTTCTACGTGGTCTTTCCAGAGGCAGCCCAGGAGTCAGTGTGGTGTTCCAGCACAAGCTGGCCTGTGAAACCCACTTCCACCACTTGCTGGTTCTTTGAGAAATTTTTCAAAACTTTTTGAGGCTGAGATTGCTCTTCTAAAATAAGAGACAATTGATACCACTACTGCCTATTTGTTATAAGAATCAAATGTTATTATTTATACAAAGTGCCCAGCATGATGATCGTAACATTATTGAGATATGGCAATGATTTCCTCTCCTCCATCTTCCTTTCTATGCAGTACCTGCAGGAAAAATTGAGAGGGGACTTCTAGAAAGTACACAGAATAGCAGAAGGTGGGCTGCCGACTTGCAGCCAGGACGGAGTGGCTGAGGATGGGCGCTCCCTCCAGATCTTGTAGAAGTAGAAGTGCTGAGATCCAGGAGGGAATGGATTCCTTCCTGGAGAAATCCTGATGTGCAGGACAGGTTGTCCTCTTTCATTCTATGGCCTGGAGCACCAGCATCACTGGGCCGCGTCCAACCCTACTCTCCTGCCTTTGCTCAAGTTTATAATACCCTGCATGGTCAAACTTTTCCATGGGGACCTGTTATTCCTCTGGCCTTAGCAAGATTTCTGTCTGTGTCAGGGGTAGCCTAGGTCCTTCACCAGACATAGCAAACCAGGAGTGGAAAGATGGGGTCCAGCCAGATAAGAAGCTTTTTAAAGACCTTATGCCTTATAAACATCATTGTGTTCTTATCTGAATTTAAAACAAAAACTAAACTGCAAAATATAAATGAATTCAACAAAGTTAACTATGTGAATGCTTTATTATAACTAGCAAAAAGCAAATTTTAGGAAGTTTTCCTTTCCCCAAGTACTTCTCAATTCTTGATCCACCTGTTGAAGGATTTACTACTGACACCCAGCTGGGACCAGGTCCCACTGAATAGGTTTGGCTCTAAATGGAGCCTTTTAAAGAGCAACCAAGGTCAAGGGCAAGAGGGTGACACCCCATGGAGATACAGATCTGAGAGAGAGCAAAAGAATGGTAGGGCCAGACCAGGCTAGCCCAAGGCCAGCCTGGAAGAGAGTGACGCAAGGACATCCCAAACATCCATAGGTCAAAGCCCAGAAAGTGTGTGGTCACCTCTTTAAGATGAGGTGACATGGATCATAGGGTAAAACTATAGTGTCCAAATAATTAGCATTCAATCCAGGATACTTTTGAGAGAGAAAGGGAGTATTATTAGAAAGCAATATTTATAGAAAACAGGAGAAA
The DNA here is from genome assembly GCA_004024805.1 of Geosciurus inauris. Classification (NCBI taxonomy): domain Eukaryota; kingdom Metazoa; phylum Chordata; class Mammalia; order Rodentia; family Sciuridae; genus Geosciurus; species Geosciurus inauris. The sequence goes on along the minus strand of PVHX01001270.1, from coordinate 208,354 downwards.
ATGAGGAAGCTTGTCTGCCGAGCAGAGGGCATCAAATTTGAAGCTCATCTGATTGACTCTTTGGGGTAGGATTAAAAAAAAAAAAAAGAAGAAGAAATTTTTTTTTTTTTTTAATTTGGGAAGACTCATGTACTTGGTATATGAATGATATAGTTTTGTAAAAATTCAACAAATAAAACCCAGCCTAGCAGTCAAAGCCTTTCACCTTCAGGCTGAAGCTTCTCTCCTCCCTTGCTCTCTGCACAAGCAAAGGTAAACATTGAGCACCTTCCTCCAGGGTCCCCAGTCCTCCCCTTACATTCTGTCCACCCCTTTAGGTCCGGGGCAAAGACAGAGCTCCTGCTGCCTCCCCAGCTCCATGTCAGCAGCAGGGAAGAGTTTTGGCCTTATTCTACAATCCTGGTTTTTGTCCTACTTGCCCCTGAATATTTTTCATACACATCCACCCTTCCTGAAGTAGCTTGTAAATGAAAATCATATACTAAGGCAGGGTTTGTAATCAACTTGAGAGCATTCTACTTGGTCCTCAAGGCTCAACCCAAGATGCCTTCCTCCCTTGCTCCCTCCCTCCCCAGCCACTCTGCCAGACCCCCATGGAATCATACCATCCTCCTTGGTAGATCTCATATTTTGTTGTCCCTGAAGGATCTTTACTGAATGATCTGCCTTTCTCATTGCCTGGGAGCTCCTCCAGGTGACCAGTGATCTAGTTAATCTCTGCAACTTCCACCTCCCCCTACCTAGAAAAGGGCCTGCCATTCAGTAGATGCTCAAGTGAATTAAATGCATGCTATGATTCTCATTCCAATTTTACCTGTAGAGATATAATTGGGGAGCCTCAATTTCCTCTCTTTTTAGAAAAGGAATTCTAAATTTTTCTGGGGGGAGTAATGGAAGAGTTGAAAGATAAGAGCTGCTTTGCTCAACTTGGAAATAAATTCATAGATACATTATCAAATAAATTTCTTAAAAATGTGAAAGTTCTCCCCTCTGAAAAGGAGTCATATACAGTTGCTGACAGAAGTTAACAATCTTAATTAAATGCAAATCTAGATATTCAACCAGATAGCTATTATGTAAGCTTAATTATTTAACTTTTTTAGTTATCTGATGCTGACTCATGTTCAGCATTAGGTGTCTTTCAAATCACAAGCTCTTCTGCCTGTCAGACTTCTCAGTGCCTGGAGATATTTCTATTTCATCTCCCTCTCTAGTCAGACTTTGTGGTTTCCACTGTCTTCCAATTAAGCGTGAACACTGATTCTTATATAATTTGTTCAATTCCACAGGAATGCAGTAGACTAGGAGGGAATTTTAATGACGAGGGAATTCAGTTCTCATTTTCTTCCTTTCATCCTGAGAACATAGAATTCATGCAGGCTTCTGTGAACTACACATGCCTACACTCCGTGCTCAGAGCTGGTGCCTGCTCACATATGCTCAGAGAGAAGAGAATGAAGATCTCACAGAAGCTCAAAGTTCAGAGAAGCGTGGTTCTTGAGATAATAGCAGGGATTCCCTTGTGCATCCTCCTCTTGGATAGGTAGGAGCCTATCCTCCTATGATCTCTGCAAGAAAAATCACTGCCCAGGCTCATGCAGGGCTCCCAATGCACAGTCTGCTGATTTCCCCCAAACATCTGCTGCTTTGGGATCTACCAAGGTGTATGTGGTCATGAGATATTCCAATCAGATAATTTCATCTTGCTTAGAAATCTTCTCTGAATTTACTCTCCTCCATTTTTCCTTGTATCTAGAATCTCCTCTCTGTGGCAGTGGTCTATGATCCAGATGGGGCACAGATCATAACCAAAGCTCAGAACAATTGGGTCAACGGAAGCCGGGCAGGCAACAGCAGGTGGAGAGTTCTCTTTACCTCCAACTCCTCTGCAGCTGCCAACTCAGCACTCTTCATACAGATATTTTATTGTCAAGTAGCCAACTGGTAAGACTCGTGGTTAAAAGAAGATGCTTTCGATTAAATGGTTCAAACCAGAGTTGGCCTGAGAAGGGCACAGTGTCACTCACCAACCTGTCCCTGGCTATTTGCTGACTATTCCTATTCCTTGAATAGGAATTAGTTTGAGAAATCCAGGTGGTAAAAAATACGAACTTGACTGTGAGCTGAGAACTCCCATTAGATGCATTTCCGAGTAACATTGGAACAAATTGCTTAAATAAAAGCAAATACACATCTTATAATTACTACCAGTTTCCCAATAAATTACCCTGTTTTTATAAGGACAAATAATGATAGAATTTTTTTATGGTAATTGAATAAGAGACACCACTTATTGGGCTTTTACTTATTGGTTGTATGTTAGTTTTTTACATAAGTGTGATGCCTTTTAATAGCCTTTGAGATAAATATTTCTTTCTCACTTTACAGATGATGAATTTGAGGTGCCCTGAGATTAAGGTACTGTCCCAGAGTAAAGAGATACGGATCTCTGTAAACCGGGCTCAGACTTGGATCTGGCTCTTCTCCACTGTTAATCTTCTTTCTACAGCGTGGTGTTCTCTTAGAGATTCTCTCAGTAAGTTCCACGCAGCTCTGAAGTACCAACTCAAGGGCTTCTTCCTCCAAAGAATCCCAGAATGCATGCTTGAGTCATTTGTGTGCCTTAACACGTGTGTTCAGAGTCACCCATTCACTCTCCCTGAATGCCTGTCTTTTCACACACTGCTAGGATGCAGGGATGGACCAGAATCCCTGTTTTCAGGGATCTCAGGGAAGTAAATTCCCATTTCCTTTCTCTTAAGCTGCATCAGTCTTTGTATTTTTACTGATAAATTATGTGCTCAGCCAAAATGTGTGGGTTGATTGATGTGCACGTGAGTAAGTACCCCAAGTCCCTCTGCAAATGCATGTGCTCCTGGTCTCACAGGCATTGTGCAGGCAGAGAGGTATTGCTTTTGCTTTCCGTTGGCTTTGAGCAAGTCCCTTTTCTGTCTAGGTTTCAGAGTCTCTGTGGAAAATAAAGCAATACTACCTGCCACACTTAAGGTGAATGGTAAAATTAAATGAAAGTACAGCAGGAAAAGCATCTTACAGAGATCACACAACTGAAACCCACCATCATGATCTAGGGCCACAAGGAATTACAGAATTAGGGACCTCAGAGCCAGAAAAAATAAATCAGTGTTCTATTTTAGAAGTACAGAAAGATTTTGGAAATGGTAGCACCCTTTTTATACTACTAAATCTTATGCCAAATACCAATAGAACAACACAAACAAACATACAAAAACATGAATTCAAGAATACTTTCTACACACTCTGCTTTTTAAATCACTGATGGATCAAATCCAGTCTTCAAGATTCGATAATTAGAAAACTGAGCCTCATACAGATTCTGTAGTTGTTCTATGAAGCTAAAACATAACACTTATGAAAGCAGAATGCTTTTCCCCTAAGATCAGTAGCTATAAATCCTAGTACTTGAGTATGAATGGTGGAAGTATTCAAGTACTAGAATTTATAGTCACTGCAAGAAGGCAAAAGGAAACATAAGAAAAGGCCAACAAATTAGAAGAAAAAAATGTTCTCTGCTTTTGCAGATGACATAGTTTTTTATTTAGAAATCCCAAGGAATTTTAAAGGAAATAAATAAGTAAAAAATAAGTATAAAAACCTTCTGAAATGAGTTGGTGATTTCAGCAATGTCACAGAATATAAGATCAACACAAAAGTCATGTTTACATATTCTAACAAAGGTGAAAAAAATTGAAAAATGACTCCAAGTAACATACTGTATCACTGAAATATTTACATACAATTCCTCTCTTTGTTCACATCAGATTGCTGAAATGACAACATTTTAGATATGGAGAACAGATTAGCATGCCAGGGATTAAGGGGGGATGTGGGTGTGGCCAGTGGGAAATCTCAAGATAAAGGAAATCTCCTGGATCTTGACTTTATCAGCATCAATATTCTGGTTGGGACATATATTGTTGTTTTTCTAGAAGTTACCATTGCAGGAAACAGAGTAGAGGAACATGAGATATCTGTTATTATTTCTTATAATTGTTTGTGAATCTATACTTAAATGAAAACCTTAATTTTTAAAACACAGGGTTTGGATGTTATAAAAAAGAGTACAATACAAATATTAGTTATGGTCTTTGTTATCATTCTTACTAGTAAAAGTAACATTAAAGAGAAGGATTGTAGATGCAGTAAACATTACGTAAAGAATGAGAGAGAACTGAAAGTGCAGATAGGATCACCCAGCCTTAGGTCGGCATTTTAGCCGTGTGGGTCAGAGGAGTCAGGCCAGGGGGGCTGTCCAGGGTGCTCCCAGCTCTCCTGAGGATGCAGTGGGTAATGCCCAGTTTGTGGGGAGAGAGGCTTCTGGAGGGTAGGATAAGGGCACCTGTGCTTGTGTGAGCCTGGGGAGGAAGGCTGAGTTCCCCAGTGTGCCCCTCCAGAGTGAAGGAAAGGAGATACAAATGGGCAGAGGCACAGACCAAGTACTCCAAGGCGTCAGCCAGTGTCAGGCCCATGAAGCAGGGCATGGGCTCGGGGCTTCTTCAAGACAGCTGGGAAACACGGTCTGTTACATGGGGGAATGACAGGAGGAAGCGCCACCCCACTTTGGCTGTGGTATGGAGAAGGACAAGGTGGGCTGGGGTGGGTCTGGAGACTGGGTCATGGCTGTGGGGTCATATGGGATCTAGTAGGAAATGCTCAGAGTTGGATAGGACGTAGGGGCCGAGGTTCCTCTTTCAGGAGACCGGAACCTGTGTTTTTCAGGTGTTTGCAAAGAAGCAGAGGAGAAAGAGAAAGCACTGGAGCAAAAGACATTAAAGTATGAACGGCTGGGATGGAGCATTAAGAAGCCAGGGTGAGCTCAGGCACAGAGCCGTCTCTTCCTCTGAGATATGGAGGATACAGGGCAAGGGAGGAGAAGGCAGGGCAACCTGAGGCTAGCTGAAGGGCATCTGGTGAGACCAAGAGCAGGATGAAGTCCAGCTTCACCCACGTTCTGGAGAAAGAAATTCTATAGAATGAGAATCTTTCAGAAATTCTGGGATCCTTCAGAAATTCTCTAGAATGTTCCTGTCCGAGATGCTCCACTTAGAGGAAGAAAAGAAAATTCACAAAAGAAACAACTTGCAGCGGACTAGGACAATTTTTTTTCCAGTAAATTAATTTATAGCTTACATAAACTAAACATTTTTAGTTTACATAGCATTTGCTTAGCTGGATAATTCACTAGGAAGTGATTTTTTTTTCATGATGGATTGAAAGAGACAACATTAATTCAGAAAAGCCCCTCTTACCTGCCTAATCTCCTCCAGTGTACAAACTCACATCACACTGAAGCCAGAACTCAAATTCTGCCCTCTTTAAGACATGAAGAAAATTTAGAGAAAAAGCCACACCCAAACTAAAAGGAGGCTGGAATATGAACTTCCTGGCTACTCCTCTAACTCTCTTTTGTGACTCTTTGAATGAGAAAAACGATTTGTAAATGACTTCAATTTAACCCAGCCACTCCCTATCATGGTTGCTGACTCTCCTGAGAGGGCAAGTCCAGGAAGAGCACTCCCCAGGGACTTCTGGGCTCTGGACTGTACAGAAATTAGAGCTAATGGGTCAGAGTGGTAGAAGTTGAGGTACATGCTCAGGAAATGGGACGGTATTATAAAATCAGAGAAGCCAGTTGAGGGCAGGAGCCAGGAAGCCTGGGTACCTTGGAACAAGCAGGGGACCGACCGTAGGAAGCTAGGAGTGGCATGGTATAGGGCTGGCTGGTACAGAAAGGGCACATCCAGACTTTGAATAACATATGAGCCCTGGGACATCTTCCCAATGTTTTAAAAAACTTGCTTGGGAGAGCCTTTGAAATTGAGTCTAAGTATTGCCTGCCTGCCCTTCACCAAGTCTGTTGATGGTGGAAGGGAATTGATAGCCTAATTCTATCAGGCATTGACTGTTTAAATCATTTGCCCTGATGTCTGAGTGCTACATTCGGGCCATATTTGACTCTGGTCAAATAAGACTGGATCAAACTCTGCCACACATTCTGAGTGGCCTTAGCTATTTCCTTTCCCCTTCCTTGTGGGAGAAATGAAGGCTGCATACTGGTCTCTCCTCAGCACCTGTGCATTCTGGCATGTTCTCACTGTATCTGGACAAGATGGATGGGCTAAGCACAGGCAGTGAGTGCAGTGAACCCCACTTCTCCTCTCACCCCAGCACCCGATACCCCAGCAATGACCCTCGGTGACTCTGAGAGCCACAAAGGCTCTCTATTTCCTCCTTTCCTTGTCAGCCTGGGGTACCCAGAGGGCCACACAGCTTCTTCCGGGGATGTTACTAGGACAAGTTTTATTTCTTTATGCTTCTAACATCCTCAGAGCCAGCCTCCTGGGTTGGGAAGAGAAGCCAGGTGCCCCGGTGTCAAGCAGAAGGAGTGGCCAGTGCCTGTTCCTGGCTGCGGTCTGATTAGCACAGGCTGCTCTTGTCTTGACATCATGCTATAGTGAATGACCTCTGTGGTCACACAGAGAGGGGACCGATTACATAACCAGAGCAATTATGCAAAAGGAGTTGGGCCTGCAGCCTGGAGCAGAGGGGAGGCACCGAGCGCAAAGACAGAGGAACGCATTCAGCTGAATCCAGCATCCATGCCACAGCACAAATACACTTGTAGGAAACTTCCAGGCTTCTCCTATGCTCTTCTGAGGCTTCCTCTCACCTTATCCTAAGAAGATCAACAGTGATTTCAAGGTTAGGTCACCTCTTTAATTTACATAATAAAATTTTATAAATTTAAGTTGTCCAATTTCTAATTGGAGTGCATTCCTAGTCCTTTAACATGAACTTTCAGGAAGAGACGGCTTACACAGTGCACCCACTGCAAGGCACTGCAACATGGCTTCTGTCCTGGGGTTCTGCTCAGGGGTTCTGGGCAAGTTGCTTTTCCTTTCTGCAATTCAGCTCCCATATTAATGGATCTATTGTATCTTGTATTTCTTCATTCATTCATTGCACTGCTACAGAGTGTTAGCTATGTTGTAGGTGCTGGGAAGATGAAATGCTTGGCTTCAAGCATAAATGGGTGTCTGCACTTACTCTCCAAGGGGTGCTGACTGCGAGCTGGTGAGAGTCACTTCCCTAACTCATAGAAGCAAAAAGTGGATCATGCAGTTATGCTGTTTTGGGTCCCTGCGTCATCAGAGGGCCCTGAATGCAGAGGTTTTTGTCTCAAGAAGGGGCTGGGTTCAGTCCTGGTTCCACCCTCTACTAAAGCAAGACCTACTTGCCCTCTGTGAACTGGAGACGATGCCAGCTCACATCTCAGGCTGGAAATCAATGACTGCGGAGGAAGAAGCATTTCATAGGCTGCAAAGTGAGGCCTGATGTAAGGGGCTATTTATATAGGAAAATGTGCTTATGGTAGACAAAAAATGGGTACCTAGAAGTCTAATCCCCCTCTAATTATTAAGGTTCAAAATAGCCCTAGATTCTCTCTTCAGTTCAGTTTTGCTGAGGGATATTCTTAAAGTCTCTGTTGGACTTTATATATGCCAGTGACTTTTGGCAAGGTAGTAATGATAGAACGGAGCTACAACTTACTGCAGATTTCTCACCCCATATGTATTTATCCTAGAAATGTTCCTAAAGGTAGTACTTGGGGGTCTTGATGAAAGAATCCCTAGAAATAGTGTATTCCAGACACTCCATTTTCTGGAAGAAAATGGAGCCCAAGAAATTTAATGATTTTTACTAAACGATTTAATGATGTTCATTTCTATCATATAGGAAATTGGTGGAAGGGTCAAAATGACTCACGTCTGCTCTAGGCAACTGGAAACTTCCTGTTCTTCTAGTTCTTACTTGGTATTTGTTTCACCATTCCACTTTCCCTTATTGCATAGAATTTTCTATAATTCACTACTCTAGACTAGAACTAAGAATGGACAATCCAAATGCTTTTCACTTTCAAATAAGTATGTTTATAGCCATCAGCGCTGACAATATAGAATGCCACCTAGGAAATCAGCTCCTGCTTACTGGATTTATTCTAGAGGTTGGATTATGTTGGGTGAGAGATGGAGTTGCTAAAATGTTCACTGGACCCCCATCTAATATTTGTAAGTAATGATAGTTCATTCCTAATCTAATAGTCTACATGGATGACTTAAGTACAACTATTTGATAAGCAAATTGAACAAACAACCAATAGTGTGCCTTCATGTGAAAGAGACTCACATTTGTATCTGGAGCCAATATTTACTGATGGTCTGAATTTCAACCATACTGAACCACTCTGAGGTTTCTGAATGTTCAAGAATGCCCATGTAGCAAGGACCATGTATGAGTTCCCAAAGACTAGGGTAACAAATTATCACAAATTGAGTGATTTAAAAGTCAGAAATGTATTTTTTCATAATTCTGTAAGCTAAAAGTCTGTATTCCAGTGGTACCATTCTTCCTCTGGGGGCTTGGGAGAGAATCTGTTCCTTGCCTCTTTCAGCTTCTGATGGCTTCCCCAGCATTCCTGGGCTTGTGGCCACATCACTCCAGTCTCTACCTTCATCTTCACATTGTGTTTCCTCTGTGTGTCTGTGTGTCTAAGGACATTTTTGTTACATTTATGACATGCCCAGATAGTCCAGGATGATCTCCTCATCTCGAGGTCCTTAATTTAATTAAATCTATACAGACTCTTTTGTAAATAAGGTGACATTCACAGCTTCCAGGGGTCAGGATGTGAACATATTCTTTAGGGGCTGACCATTCAGCCCACTAGAGAGAGTGTAGTGAATGGGAGCCTAGTCAGTGACTGCCACACTTTTCTGAGATGGATCTCAGAAAATGTCAGTGGACTCCCACCCAGGCATCTAGGGGAGAATGTAGCAGCCTATGTTTCTCCAACATGGGTTTTCTACCTAGGTAGCTTGGTTAATGTTGGACCTAAAAGCAGTTGCCATTCATTGTGTGTCTGCCCAGCATTGTGTGCTGGGCCTGGCTGCATCCTCCCAACTATGCAACTGGAAGCTGAGGCCAAATGCCTTGCGGGGCACACAGGCTGCGAATAGCAGAGCCTGGGATCAATCACAGGCAGGCCAATTGCTCTCTAGATGCACATGCTGTCTCTCCCCTGAACAGGCCTAATGCTCAGCTGATTCAGGCTTCTTCAGGAGTGTCCCTTGCTGCAAACAACCAATGAGAAGGCAGCGCCTGTCTTGTTATCCTGGTTTCTAGACCAACCCACCCTAGATGCAGAACAGACCTTGGAAAATATTCTCAGCTTTCCCAAAAAACATGCATGCATTTTCTAGCTTTGGAAAAGTCATCTTGTGCATAATCTCATTGAACTATTAATCAAATTCTTAATAAAAATGTTTTCTGAAAGAGTTCACATTATGAATTATGGAACACTTGCCTTCTCTTGCCTCATCTTATTGAAAAACAAGGAGTACCATAGTTAAACATCTCTTCCATGAACATCTGGGCTTTTCCAAAGAACATTCCACTGAGGTTTAGTGAAGTGTTTGGAAGCAGTTCTAATCCAGCACTAGACCGGAATTTGTAGTTTAGTGAGGAGAGTTGATGAAAAAAAATAAAGATGTCTGTGGATTCCAAGGCTGGGAGGTTTTCCCATCTGGTGATTCTATTCCACATTGGTCTACCCCCTTCTCATTTTCTCAGTAGGGCCATAGTGGGTGTAAGGGAGGTCATTAGGAAGATCGGAGGGTAGTGATGCTTTGGGCCACAAGTCCATCTATATACAGTCCTGGTGGTCTGAGGTAAGAAAGAATACTCTCAAATAAGGTGGAAATAGTTTGGTACAGGCAATTTTGAATGATTTTACAGAAGTCTAAGCACTACAGTTCTGTAGGAGCAACGATGGTTGGAATACACTCAGAGAAGAGACCAGAATTGGCTGGTCTCCTGTGGAGATTAAGCTATAGAAGATATTGTCGAAGGGCATGGTGGTGGTCCTCCAATCTCCAAGTTCAGGCATCTGAAGGGATGCTAAATCTTAAGGGATAAAAAGATGACCAACATAGGCAAAAGATGCAAGAAGACAACAGATGTTAAGTTCCAGCATCCAGGTGGTACCCGCCTAGCACACCACCAAAATATGTTCAGTGAGTGAATGAATGCATGCATGCATGGAAATGGAAAAGGCTTTGGTGTAGAAAAATCACATTTTCAGTCCAATAAACCTAGCTTCAATGTGCTGGGTCTTAGATGTGTGTACTCTGGGTGAGTTACTAAATATTTTGAACTGAGGATAATGACATTCTTTTCCCAAGACTGTCATGAGGGTTAAAATTAGGCAAGGTCTGGTGTGTGCAAGCATTTTTCATCCATGGTTGGGCTTGGCAAGGGTGCACAGAGAGCTAAACAGGAAGCTCACAGGCCAGATAAGAGCAGATGTAGCAGGTACAAAAACACACAGTCAGAGAGTTGCTGAGCAGGCGCCTGCCCACAGATCCTGCTGAAGTACTGAGGTGTGCAATGATGGCCTTGTGCCATGTGATAATATGGCATTGTCTTAAGCTAGACGTGAGGAAGGTCAAATGCATTTAGGAGGTGTTTGTAAACCACTTTTAAATTTTTTAATGTGTTTTTATTTATTCACTTTTGCTGTAGGTCCTGATCAGGAAATGTTCTTAGGTGAAATGATTTCTTTTCCAAATGAGAATTTATACCTTAATTCTTTGAGTAGTTGGTATCACTATGATTCTAGGAAGTCAAATGCTGTGCTATTTAAATAAATAGTTCTGTTTCCTAAACATAAAATTAGGGGGTATCGTGTTAGTTCTCCATTGGCATCAATGAAAAGCCCTATGCATTTCTCATCACCTGCAAGGTTGAGGCTAATGCAAAAGCCAGGGCTTCTGGCTTCTCCTCACATACTCAGCTCTAACCTCCTCCTTGAACCCTCTGCCCCAGTGATTCACAGCCCCCACTTCCCCCCACAGCTCTGGGAAGTTTCTCTTGACTCCATCAGGCACATGTAGTTTTTCTTTTGTCATTTTTTGACTTTTCTACCCACTGCTACCACAGCATAAGTGAAGTCACAGTAGCCCCATTTTAACAAGAGCCTGCTAGTAACCACAGGTGCATGGAGGGCTCTGCACACTCTGCACACTCTGCCTTATGCAATTTTGGGAGTTGGTGTTATTTTCTTCATGCCACAAAGAACTTAGGAAGCTTGCTACTAGTCACATGGCTGATGAAAAACAGAGCCTAAATCTGAACTGAATGTTTGTCTGGGTCCAGTCTTTCCCTCTCCATTTTACATTACACTGTGTCCCTTCCCACTAGGCTGGGAACATGTTTCAGGGCAGACACTGTATCTAATTTACTTCCCTGTTTTCTGGAGAGCCTGGGCTGTGCTAGGTGCTCTGGAAATTGTGTTAGTATTATTAAAAGGGCTTTCTAAACAGTGGCTCCTGGGAAGGAGTAAGACACACACCACACACACACACACACACACACACACACACACTCAACCCATTAAGAAACCTTCCCAGCCTTGCAAAATGAACACAAAGCCCCTGGTGTCTGGTCAGAAGGTCCCAGAAGTCTCAGTGATGTGATTTTTTGCCTGCCAGCCCTGCAACAGGATCAAGACTGAAATAAGGATGAAGCTGCTTTCAGACCAGCACATCCTTGGAGTCTTGTGCTTTTCAACAGTCAGTGACTTGGAGTTTTCCCTGGAGAGCTAGTGAATGCAGCTTCCAGAGAGATCCCAGTAGGTTAGTTTGGTTTGAAGGTCGTTCAATAGCAAGGACAAGCTCAGTGGCCGTGGTTGGTGTATTGGTATCTGAGGGCTGCCTTCACCAGTCACAAGGTAGGTAATTCAAAACAATAAAAACGTATCTCCTCAGAGCTTTGGAGGCCAGATAACAGAAACCCAGGAGCTGGCAGGGCTGTGCTCATTCTGCACACTCTGGAGAGATGTCCCTTCATCCCTCTCCCAGTACCTGTTGGCTCAGGTGTGCCTGGACTCATGGCTGCAATACCCCAGCCTCTGCCCAGGTGGTCACGTTGCCTCTTCCTCTTCTCTGCTTCCTTGTCTTCAGTCTATCTTACAAGGATGCTTGCTGTTTTATTGATGGCCCACAAGAAAATCCCAAGAAAACTCCCACAAGTCTGAAAGATTTATAAAGATCTTTTTTTGCATAATGTAACATCCTTAGGTTAGGGGGTCTAGGGCATGGACATACTTTATTGATCTATATCAGTTCCATATAGATCATATGGCTTCATGAGCATCACCTGGAGAGCATATTCAAAAGCTATGTCCTTAGGCTCAGGGTTAGTAGGTGGTGTATAGGAATCCAAGTTCCCTGAGTGATTCTGGTGGCTCAGGCATCTGGGATATGGAAACCCCAGACTCTAGCAAATGTCAGGATATAACCAACTCAAGTCATCTCCAGAATGATCTTTCTAAAATACATGTCAGAACACATCATTTCTCAGGTTAGACTTCCGCTGCTCTGTGCCTCTTTCAACCTCCCTCCACATGACACTCCACGTTGGATGTTTTGTAACTTCCCAGGGCTCCAGGTCTTCTCTTGTCTCACGTTCTTTACACATGCTCCCCACCATGGAACGCCCCTCCCTGCCGTCCTTTAGTGCGGTTACCTCTTCTGTATATTCTGCACCTGTTCTAGAGAATTTCTTCTCTCAGGAACGGGGCGATTCGGTGGCTTCCCAGTCTTTCCACCATTCCCACCACAGACTGAGCACTGTGCACTTTGATTGCAGGGTTGCTTCTCCGCCATTGGATTGCGAGCTCATCAATGAGAGCTGCATCTTGCTCAGCTCTTTTTCTCTAGTTTTTGGCAGAGTGGGTCTGATATAGAATAGAAATTTAGTGCATGTTTACTACAAAGGGAAGAACAAACAATTACAATTACTTGAAGTTTCTTTCAAGGTCTTTACCAAATTTTCTTAACATGTTAATTCCAATGAGAATTTTAAAAAGAGAAAAACCCACTAAGTTACAAAGGGCATTATATTAAAAAATAACAAAAAAAGTTATGTTTTGTTTTCATTCATGGCTCGGAATCTCTTTCATTTTGGGGGGATTACTTTTGGTTTACAAAATGCATTTTCAAATTTCATCTCACATACCAGTCAAATGAGTGAAGCAGGGTAGATATTGTTATCTTCATTTTGTGGATGAGAACACAGAACTAGTCAGATAAATTGACTTGCCCTAGGTCACCCAAGTACTCAGTATGAAACCAAAATGATCTGACTTGAAGCCAGAAGAATTTGTATTGCCAAAGTTTAGAACTTGAGCTCCTTATTAAAGTGTACTGAGGAACTGTTGCTAGAATCAAGCTGACTGGTGGTGCACATCAAATACGCAGAAGCAGAGACCCCTCTCAAGGATGCAAAGAAAGAAACTGAGGGTGGGACCAGGGGCTGATGTCTGTGCGATCCACCATTCCTCCTTCCTGTGAGGACTCAGGAGAATGGCAAAGCCAATCACCACTAACTTGGGTAAGCATGCAGTCTAAGATATGGGGAGACCTTTAAATCTTTATCCTGAGCAATCAATATCTGGAGTTAGATAAGACAAAAGGAAGAGTGCCAGAGCCTTTCCAGTGTGCCCTGAGGTCAGGTTACCCCTCCAGCCAGAAGTCCACAAAGCAGGACAAGCCACACCCATGCAGATGACCTTTACAGGCAGAGTGACCCACCCAGTAAGAGACATGACTCAAAGCGTGTCCAATTAGATTAGTGTGCTCCTCCTTGGGGCAGGGACAGGAGGGAATGAGAATCCTGGGGTGTAGCCTGACATGGCTAGGATCCCAAGGACCAGGTCGGCCAGGAAGCCAGTACTATTTAGGCTCCTTCGCCAGGTTCTCCTTCGAAACTACACCCACAAAGGGCAGGCCAGGTCAGGAGACCTGGAAGACAGCAGCTGGGTTGCACGTGCCTCAGGGCCTCTCAACAATATGGTCTCCAGAACCGTGGCCTCCAGAGGAGGGTGGCCTCCACTAAGGGATGCTCAGGGTGAGCCGATATTATGGGAACACAGTCTGGCACTTCTGCTTACATTTATTTTGTCAACTGTCCATCTTAAAAGTTCCTATATTTTGAATATGAGTTTGACAATAAGAACACATGTTTGAGTGCAGTAGTTCAAGAATATAATTTATAAATAAATAGACATATTAGAGAGACAAAATTAAAATAAATTGTAGAAGACTGGCCTAGAGATACCAAACGGATCAACCAAGTACCACACCTGTCATGCTGGAGTGCTCTCAGCATGACAGTGGCCCCCAAACCCAACCCGCAAGTCTGCTATGAGCTGGTTCATGAGAATAATGGCGAAAAAACAAAATCTCAAGCACTGCATTTGCAGACATCAATTCAGAAGGCTCAGCATAGGGTCCAACAACCTCTATTTCCGATCCTCTCGCCAAGTAGTTCCAGAAACTGGACAGAAGAGGGTTCAAAGCTCTTTCTCTCGTGGCTATTTTGTGATTCTTTTAATGTCTCTGTGGGGAGGGAAGACATTCTACCAAGACAGGAACGTCTGCTGCTGGCATTTGTTTTCCACAGTTCACTCTCTGACCCGGCACCTGGGCATCTCAGCTCCCTTATCTACCAGCAGAAATGGTGAAGTAACGGCTCATGTTCAGTGCTTACCATGAGCCCGGCATGCTAAGCAGTGGACCTGTAGTAATCCACTTGATTCATCAACCTCATGAGGCCACTTACGTTTGCTCTCTCTGGTTTATACACGGGGTATTGAGACAGAGAATGGAAGTGGTTTACCTCAGGTCACAGACAATGAATACAATAGCCAGGTTGGGAACTCTGGCCCTTCGTGCAGAGCCTGTTCTTATCCACAGTGGCATCAGAGCCAGGTGATACCGATGGAGTGGAAAAATGGCTGATGTGCACATCACTGGAACCCAGGGGTTCAATAATTAAATAATTCCAAATAAAGAAAGCACAGGAAACTGTCCATGTGCCATTGCTGAGCTGGATTGCCTAGTGACTTGAGCATGTGTGGAGCTGGTCCCCAGGGGCCGGGGTGCTAGACTTGCCCCATGATAAAATCAATGAGCAGGATACACCCCTCTGCGGTCCTCAGGTTCCTATTTGCAAGACAGGAGCAGGTACCTTCTGGCGCTAAGAATTGTGTTCTGTGCCTGAATGCCTGTAGGTGAAATTTTGAAAAACATGCTTATTTGAGTAAGAAACACTGACAGGACCTCCCACGGCTGGGTCTACCTGACTGCAGGTACCTGAGGGACTATGTAGACACCAACAGAGGCCAAGCATCTGCATCTGAAGCCTGGCTATGGCTGCTCCTCTGCCTGGTCAGCGCCCACACCATCATTTTCCATGGGATGATGGGATCAGAGTGACTTGAAGCAGGTTTGGTCGAACATGGTACCTGGCTGGTAGAGAAGTGTGAGCCTGACGTGTCAGCCAGAGACCCCAGAGGGCTAACTTCTCCTCCGGGGCGTGTACGGATGGGTTGAACAATGATCTGGTTTCAGAAACTCTCGATTTAACAAACACTTTCCCCTTACTGCTTTGAGGTGATCAGAGAGAGCTTCAAAGCTGTGGGAAGTGACGGAGGTGATGCTGTGACTTTGATGACAATGATGACTTGAACTCTAGTGTCAATTTGCTCAATGAGTTTGGGTTGGTCATCTTACCTTTCTGGATGCGTTGACCCTCATGAGTGGCAATGGACAAGCAAGCTACGGCTCACAGCCATCATCTTCATGTGCACCGTCCTGACAGACAGGCGTTTTTACGTACACTGTGAGTGGCAAACTGAAGCTCCTGGAGGTTGAATGACTGCTCAGGTCAGCCAGGGGGAAGGGGAGGCTGGAATGGAGTCTGGTCATCCAGCTTCTCTGGGGCCTGGTCTTCTGTACGCTGGCTGCCTCCCTAGCTGCTAAATCAGTCCAGCCATAACCTTGCACTAAGCCTCATATTCCTTCTGCAGAGGTCTGGGTGGGGTGGGGTGTCATTTGACACAAAGAGTTCTTTCACCAGCTGTCCCTTCTGAGGACCACCCAGAACAAAGTTGGTTTCAGCCACAGCTGGACACATTTAGGTCAGATCTGTAGAGGAATTTCCTGGCAGAGTAGCTAGGCAGAGGGATGAGATCCCAAGCAAAGTGGTAATTTTCATCTTCAAAAGGATATGGAACTCAGAGCACTCTCCCCCCGTCCATATGCACACATGCATTCACTTTGCATCCTCTTCTGTTCATTCCTTTACCACAGAGAGATCCGTGGAGCCCAGCAGACACAAAACGATGCCTTCAGCCTCAGAACAAAGGAAGCTCCCTCAGGTAGCTGAAAGAGGCGGTTAGTCTGAACATGGCTGTCACTCCACTAACTGGCTGCACAGATAGAGCAAAGAGTAAAGCAGGGTCCTTGGCTGCAGGAGACTTGATTCTAGTGAGGGGGGAACAAACCCAGGAATGATCAGGCAGGATCTTCTTCTAAGATGCAATAGAAAACTTGGTAGAGAGAAACCTGGGGCCACTTCTGCAGGATGCTCCAGGAAGACCTTTCTGAAGAGGCCATTTTTAAAGTTATGACTTGAGGATGGAAGGGAGCATGCCAGGGGACATACAGGAAGAGAAGAAGGGACAGTAAATGCAGACATTGGAGACAAGTGCACTGAGTGCTGTGCGTCCCTCTTCCTAGCTGACTGCCTCTCTGAGCTTGCATCTTTTTCACCTGTAAAATGAGGACGATATCAGTTCTCTTCATTGGTTTGTTACGGAGGTTAAGTAAAGAAAAAGAGAGAGAAATGTCTGACACATCGCTAACACCTAAATTACTCCCTCCTATGGTATTTGGACACACAGGTGTTCGAGAAAAAGAATTGGGTAGAACCCTGTGCAGTCTGGGGTTCTGAGTGGAATGGATACTGAACAGCAAGTGCATCCGACCCTGGTTCAGAGCAGCCCTGACTACCAGGGAAGACACTGGTCAGGACAGTTCTCCTCTTTCAGCCTCGGTTTCCCCATCTTTAAGCTGTAGACAAAATTATACCTTCCCTTGAGAATTGCTGAGAGGACCACATATATTTATTTTGCAAGTGCTTATTGAATGTTACTCTCTGCCAAGTCCTGTTTAATGAATTACTGTGGTTCAAAGGGAAAAGAGAAGACAAACCCCTACCTTCACGGGGCTTCCAGTCTAATGTGGAGGAAGAGCAAATGGCAAAGGACCCAAATAAAGAGGAAATGGAATTGAATGTTGCTCATTAGGAACAGCGGTCACCGTGGCTGCTGTGGCCAGCTGGTGTGCTCAGCATCCCCAGGCACTGAAGGCAGCAGTAGTGATCCCTCACACTGAGCGTCCAGGCCCTAGACTAGGAAGTCTGCTTGCAGCTGCTGCCATATTTAATCTTTCCCCAAAACCTGAGAGGAAGCATGTTCACCTTCAATTCACCTTCAAGCTGACCTTCCAGTTCTGAGGAAATGATGGACAGTGGCTCCATATTTGGAATTCACGGTCAGCAAGAGGGGATCCCTTCCTAGAGGGCCTAGGCAATGAGGTAGCTTGATCTGGGTCTCAGAAAGATGGCACAGAGTGTGACCTGTCCCCAAGCTGGGGCCAAGGATTAGGAACTTGCGTGTGTTTAAGCAGCAGGTGAGCTGGGTAGTGTGCGGAGTGTGGTACCATGAGGTGCAGGGTCAAGGTCTCTCTTCCAAAACGAGCTTGCTGTGGTGCTGCCGGCATCTGCAGGTCAAGTCTGAGCCCTTCTGGGGAAACCCCAAACAGCGCCTGAGTGTGGCAATCACCCCAGGACCCTGCATTTCTTCAAGCAGGGATGCCTCTCTCTGGAGCTCCTTGCTGTGAGGCCACGTGAGCCACCCTCACCCTCCCTTTCACAGGCGTCAGGTCTGATCTGGCATCTCCTCCTCTCATCTCTCACAAGCAGCACCCCATAATCCCCTTGTGTTCCTTAGCTGACACAGGTAGGGACTGACAGGTTACAGCTGAACATCTGTCCTGCTGCTGGATGTGTGAGCCAAGTCCCCGTGAGTTGGGGGGTAGGGCATATTGTGTGCCCATCGTGAGACAGCAAGACCCAACTGACAATTTTCTGACTTTCCTTAATCTCTGAATGGTTCTTGGGGCCATTCGTGCCTCCTTCATGTTTTCCCCATATCTTTTTCTTTCTTCATTTTTAATCAGAATGATTCCTAGTGCATCCCAGTGGGTGGGAATCTTCTGTGTTCAATTGTACAGAATGGTGGCATCAGAAAATCCATGGGCAAATGCAAATATATCACAATGAATCCTACTCTTGTGGATAATTATCATGAGTCAATGAAAAGTTAATAGAAAAGTGAAAAAAGAAAAAGATTTTATGAACTTAATTTATTTGCCATTGAGAATACACTATTGCTGGGTATGGTGGTGCATGTCTGAAATCTCAGCTACTCCTGAGGCTGAGGAAGGAGGATCTTAAGTTGGAGGCCAGCCTCAACAACTTAGCAAGAGACCTTGTCCCTAAATAAAATTTTTGAAAGATCTGGGGTGTAGCTTAGTGGTAGAACACCTGTTTAGCAAGTAGGAGGCCCTGGGTTCAATCCCAACGCTGCAAAGACCAAGAACCTGCTCTTACATTTGCCACCTTCTCATTTGCCAAGGTGACCAACTCCAGCCATACTTGATGGCCAGCCCTGACTTTCCTGCCTTTGGAAGTGCCCTCTCATCTGGCATTTTTAGGTTCTTCCTTCTCTCTTCCATGTGCACATGCTTATCACCAGCCATTTTTGTTCACCTTCTCAGCTATGACTTCTTGAAAGGCAGGAAGCATGTAGCGACTTGTGGGACATACAGTGTGGTTTTGATGAAATATTTGGGTTATGAACATAAAAAAAAATCCTCCACTCTTCACATAAGGCTGGAGGGCCACTATGTGGTAAGCCGATGTGAGATGCTGAGAAATGAAATCAGATACAATGTGCCCGTGAAATGTATGATCAATAGATGAATCAAAGTCCAATGTACTGATCTCTTCTGAAATGAAGAACTACGGCTGTCAGAGTCTAGCATCTGTTTGTGTCCAAAATCCATCAGGAAAATGAACCAAGCTCTGCTGGAGATGGCTTCTTCCCCTGGGGCCCTTCTAACTCTAGGTTCCCCAATGTTCCCTACTCCAGATAAGGATTGTGACCATTTTAAAAATATTGATCGGCCAGAAGAACCTTAGAAAGAAGAAAAAGAATTTTTAAACCATAAGCTCCAGTGTTTGCAAATCATAAATAACAAACATACACTTTGTCTCCCTTCATATGAACATGTGCTGCTATGAAGGATCAGTGTTGTCTAGTGTTTCCTTTTAAAGAACACTTCTCATCTTTCCAGGCAATTAAAGGCTACAGTTCATGCTGATTACAGCTTTATTCCTGGAGCCTCTGGGTGTTTTTAACCTCCCCAAACAGTGCATATTTCAACTTTGGTTGCAAATGATACAGTTTCATTTGTTCTCAGTATTGAACAACTTTATGAGCTCTTGCATGCTGTCTTAGCAGAGGGAATTATAGGCCAAGGGGTGACTGTGAAATCAATAGAGGAGTAATCTCCTGCTGCTTCAGGAGGGCGTGATAGACTGTCCATCATCTGCAACAGAGCTCCAGCAGCATCTGAACAGAGGACTTCCACCTATAGCTTACATGTCTCTGCAACTGGGGTCCTGTCTACAGTGCTTAAGTGCCCAGCATGTCAAGCGACACAGTTACCCTCTACCACATGCCATTTACTGTACTTCATGCCATCACTTGGAACCTTGATGCCAGCCTTGAGAGGCAGACCTTGGTCTCACTCTTACTTAATTGATACATTCATAAAGTGGAAGAGATCTTGACCTTGTTCACTCAGGTGGCAAGGTTGCAGCCGACATTACAATCTTGTGTGGCAATTCCTACTCTATATTTTTTGTTTGGTTTTGCTTTGGAGTATTTTTAATAAAATATAAGATTCAATTCAAATACACATAGTGTTGATAATGCTTTAATAGAGACTATGATTGCACAGATATTTGCTCATTACAAAGATAACTTGATCCTTTTCTGAGAATGAAAATTCTTTTTACATGCTGAAGCTTAATTGCCTCTTCCCAGGAAAGTTTTCTGTGCATTGATACATATTGTATGCTCTGCTGGACATGACCTTCTCCCTCCTCGCCTTTTCTTTTGGTAAATTCTTTTTTATCCTTCTTAAAACCTTCTAGGTAGGTACAAGTAATCACTAACCCCTGTGCTCCTGAAGAGCCTGCCCAGAGACTCACAGCCCTCCTATTGCTTTGTCCTGGGTGAGGCTCCATCCCCACCTTATATACATACTCCCCTATCTCAACTGTGAGTCCTCTTGAGGGCCAGGGCCGGGGTCAGTTCTCCTTGACCACA
The DNA here is from genome assembly GCA_004024805.1 of Geosciurus inauris. Taxonomy (NCBI): domain Eukaryota; kingdom Metazoa; phylum Chordata; class Mammalia; order Rodentia; family Sciuridae; genus Geosciurus; species Geosciurus inauris. The sequence goes on along the minus strand of PVHX01001270.1, from coordinate 187,950 downwards.
TCAGGACATGACACACAGAGGGCTGACCACTGATGGCAGAGTCTACAGAAAGGCAGACTGCTGGGTGAGTCCATCCCTGTGGCCAAGAGCTGATGCTTAGTTCTTAGCTGTCAATCAAGATTCCCAGGCTGCAGCGAGATGCCTTTATACAGCCAGGTACATGGTTCCTTCTTTATTTTCTCAAAAGTCATAAAATACTTGGTCTTATAATTAACTTCAATTTTCCTTTATAGGCTGTTTTCTTCTTTTAATGACAAAAAATGCAGTCTAAGTCCAGGCATGCTAAGAAAATTTTAAAAAAATGATTTCAAATTATTTTTGGTTTCCTTTGGGTGCTTCTCAGATATGCCATGACTGATGAAGTGTTGTGGGTGGGGTTTTACAAGGTTGGTGGCTTTCTTGTCTCCACCCTCTGCCCCTTTACAGGTGATAGCAGGTGACTTAAGGTTTGCAGCTCAGCTTTAGACACAATTTGTCGATGTCATTGTTGGAAGGTCCCTTTAGACATGAACTCTTCATAGGTGAGGAAGCAGCTTTTGGGAAATAATTGACCTGTGGTCTCTCCATAACCTTTGGTTTCAGTATCAACATTTCATATTGAGGAAACTGAGGCCCAGAGGAAGGAAGGATGTACCTTCTAGGTCTCAGTCGAATAATGTTGATCATTTTGTTAGCTGTTTTTAAAAATCATTAGCATTTAAATGCTGGAATAAGAGTTCCCTATGTCAATTTCTGAAATATTGGCCCAGGTAAAGACCATGTATCATTATCAAATTTTATTCCATAATTGTATATATGCTCAGCACTACCACTAGAAAATAAAACATTTGGAACCTCAGTGAAAGATTTGATGGATTCAAAGAGGTATGTGCTATTTATACATGTATTCTTGGGGGAAAAGAAGGTATTTCCTGAAAGTGATGATTATTCCAAAATTTTTATATTCTCACATTTTCCCCTCCAACTCACACTTGACAAAAAAGACCTATATGCTTTAGAAATTATCGTTGATTATGAGGATAGAAAATCCTGTAATATATAGGATTCTAGCAAAACTATTACCAAAAAATAATAATAATCTTGTTCCTGAAGTCCCGTGCTATTTCACGTGTAATGACCATTTATACCACAGAAGACCCTGGACTAGGAGTGAGAGATGACTTCAGGTGGAGTACCAAGAATAGACACTGCTTGCAATATGAGTGGGGAGATAGTATTCTAAGATTGAGTCTTAAGAGGATGACTAGTTCCACAAAAATATCAGACTTTTCTACTTTGATTTATGGGTTTAACAATTTATATACAAATTCAAGAGCTTTTAAAAGTTTCCAAATATTGTCTCAAACAATAAGCAAATAGGAGTAGGTGAGAAATTGGAGAACACAGGGACATCTGTTGAACTTGATATGTCTCATTCAATAATTTATTATTTATGTATAAATTAAAAGAATGTGGTGAATGCACAAGGTACACAAAATAGGATAATAAGACACAGAAATGCAGCAAACCCATCCTGTAATACATAAGAATCTGGCATGTGATCAAGGACACGTAATAAGCCCCCAAGGAGACGAGCTATTCAATAAAATACATTCATAATTTTGCTAAGAGCTTTTTTTAAAATTATATTTAATTCTTACTTTGCATCACATAATGAAATATATTTCTGTTGGACTTAAATGAAGGAAATTTGTCGCTGATTCTAAATCCTGGCTATGGTGTACAGCCATGTTGAGCCGTGAACTTGGGAAGCAAATGCTTTTTTGACACACTGATCTCAGATCCTGGAATTCCTGGGTCAAATGGTAATTCTAATTTTAGTTTTTTGAGAAACTTCCATATTCTTTTCCATAACGTCTGATCTAATTTACATTTCCATCAATAATGTTAAGAGTTCTCATTGCTCTATAGCGGGCTTAGCAGGTGAGAGGAGATATTGATGATTTTGCTTGCATTTTTCTGTTGATTAGTGATGCTGAGCATTTTATGTATACCTGTTGGCCATTTGTATGTGTCCTTTTGAGAAATGTCTTTTCAAATCTTTTTTATTTTCTAAAAAACACCAAGCATAATTTATAATTAATTTATGTTTTATGTCATTATTAAAAATAGCAAAGCAAAAAGGAAATGGGGAACAGATAAAGTTCTTTGAGGCACTGGAGGAAATGAACCTTTTCAAGCATGAGCATTTTTCTGGTTGTCTCTCTTCTCTGATTTTTCTCCTGATGCTTTGTCCATGATCAGGAATCCCCCAGGACAGTGGTAGCAATCCCTTTCCTCCACTTGAATGCCATTTTTCCTTTGTATGACATTTCTATTTGGGTTGAGAAAACATTCAAATGTCACACAATCCCAAGCCACACTCCCCTGTAGGGTGTGCTTTAGGGGTAAGGCTGGGGCTCCTCCGGGGATCTCACCGCACGGCACTGGGCAGCACTTGCTGGCCTGTCCGCATCTGCTCTTCATGAACTCTGGTCTGTAGACACAGGCACTTCCAGCTCCATCTTACAAATCAAGTGTCTCTGAAAGCAAAAGGACTCACCCATGTTCTAGGACACTGGCACATGAGAGATAGACAAGAAGGGTCGGCTGGAAGTTTTCTCTGATCCTATAGCTCATTTTCACTGAACCATCCAGAGTGTCCCCTTCTAGACATGGAATTTAGCAACTTTCCCCATTGGTGAGTCCTTTCATCAACCAGAAGGACGGAGTTGTTCCCATCTGAGGACTGAGTGCCAAGACCTGGGCAGCTAGGCGGCTGGCAAATTTTCTAACGCTAGGCCACCTGGGGATGTTCTTGATAAGTCCTAAGCGGCTCTGGGGGATGATGTTTTGATGAGCAGTCCCTCTGTCAGCTCTTTCTGTGGAGACACTTAACTGTGGACCCTTGGCGCTCTCCTCTCAAGCACTCCGGGACCTGTTTATTATCATGATTTTTAGCTTCCTGCGATGGACGTTTCTGTGGGATCCCATAGCCTCTTTTCAAAGTCATCATCTTGAAACTCCAGGGAAGCCTAAAACCATTTCCTTAGAGGGGGTAAGTGTGACCTGGACTGAGACAGGGCAAGGATTTCCACCACCTACATCTGTACAGTCGACCTTCCATGTCCTGGGGTTCTACATGTGTGGATTCAACCAGAGTGAAATTATTCAGGGAAAAATTGCATCTACACTGAGCATACTCAGACATTTTCTTTTTGGTTTGATTATTTCAAATCCAATGTAGCAACTATTATACATAGCATTTACATTATTGTCAGTAATCTAGAGATTACCTAAAGTAAATGGGAGGATAACATAGGTTATATACAAATACTATGCCATTTCCTATAAGGAACCTGGGCATCCAAGGATTTTGGTATCTGTGGGGGTTCCAGGAATCAATCTCTCATAGATACCAAAGGATGACTGTGTTTGCAAATAAGTAGGATAAACAGCTTCCTTAGATGGACATTCATCTTTTAAGAAGTTATACATTAAAATTAATGCAGACTCAAACCCCACTCCTGCTCTCTGCCTGCCCCCCACACCTACCCACAGGCTCCCTCACACCTGTGTATACATAAGAAAAAATATTCACAAGCCAAACCAACCACAGACACAGTGAGGGACTTCCATCCTCACGGCTTCTCCCTCCCCACGGTTGCTATGGGCAACGACTGCCAACAGGTGCCACAGGTTTGGGCTGCTCGGAGAGGGGGCTACATGTCACATTACAGCTCTGATAGCTGTGTGGGCGAGAGGGCACTCACTGGATGTGTTCTGCAGTTAGTCCTTCTCAGAATAGCCTCGCCTGTCAATCTCAGATCAAGGGGGTGGCTTTTTCCAGAGATGATAGCTGAGCTCTTGGTAAGGCAGACATTTTGTCCCTGAAGCTCCCTAAAGGTGCTGCACATAACTGGGGTGAGAGAGTAACAAGCACGAGCAGGTGACCTGGAGAACCAAGGGTGGGCATGGGACTTATCTTTACATACAACTCTGCCTGCCACCGTTGCCTGAGCAAACCCTGAGAAGTCATCTTTCTTGTCCCCACTGGAAGACAGGGAGGTGGTTTACCTAAGAGCATACAGAAAATGTGTGTCAGAGCTTTGACTCATTTTTTTCCCCTTGACTCAAAGTTTATTCTCAGGCCACAGTACCACACCTGTCTTCAGGGTGCTCAGAGGTAGGGAGGGGTGCTGTGAGAAGCCATGGCCGCTGCTCACCACACTGGTGTCTGCAGATACTCTGGGCTGGCTTTGCTGCTCACGAGCTGTGTGGGTGGGCTCATCTGTGGGCCTCTCTGCACCAGCGGAGGGGCTGGTTCTCACTGAGTTTTCTTCAGTCCCTTCCTCTGTGCCCCCCGCAGCCCCGCGTGCCAGGCCCATTTGACCTGCCTGCCCCTCTGCACTGCACACTGATTCCCATTTGTGTAATCCCGAGGCGGAACGCAGCATCCTGCCCTCTTACAACCTACCAATCAAAGAAATCTAGTGAGACTAATCTCTCCCAGAGCTGAATCCAGCTTAAAGTAAAATGAGGTCATCCTGTGAAGACAGTGCCAGGAACACAGGGACGCAGTCCATGCGGTTCTGTACTCCTCAGGTCCCCGCAAAGCCCGATTCTGTGGCAGTCATAGAGCACAGAGTGTATGTTCATCGTGTCCTGTCACATCAGCAAATTAATTGATGATGTCCATAGGAAACAAAGCCTGTGGGGACTCCCAGCGCCCCTTCTGCAGAGAGGAAGCTCTGGAGCTGCACACAACGGCTTAAACTAGGTCAGGTTTTGTTTCTGTTATTTGCAAGTGAATTCAATTGTACTCTCAATTGATCATTCTGATTGGTCTGGCTGAGTGGAAATTAAGTTATTTACATGTAAAACCAGGGTACTCTGTCCATCTTAGAACTGACCAGAGACTGATAAGTGACCACCCTTGTCCTGTGATTGACAGAATGACCTCAATAGGACGAGAGGCTGCAAGTCTTTGAGCAGGGGACTTACCTCCAAATCTCGGTTTTGTCTTCTGTAAAATAAACATGAATATACCAATAAAAATAATATGACTATAGAGTAATAAAGTAAGCCACGGTCTGGCGAGTCAGTACCAGGGCCTAGAATTTTAACACAGATTATTGAGCATTTTTCTGACATTTTCTTTTTCTTCTCTTTCTTTCTTTCTTCTTTCCCTTCTGAGATGGTTTATTCTGTGTGTTCACTTGGCCAAAGGAGCAGCCTAGATATTCATTAAAACATTATTCTGGATGTTCCTGTGAGGTGTTTTGAATGAGATTGACATTAATTCATTCATTTAAATCAGTAAATCGGTTCACTGTCCACAGTGTAGACAGACTCCATCCAGCCAGCCAAAGGCTTCAGTTGAGCAGAAGACTAGCTGCCCCTGAGCAGAGGGAATTCTGCTAGCAGACAGCCATGGGCCCCAACTGCAGCTCCTCTCAGCAAACTCGACCTCCTCAGATTTGAGGCTCACCAAGACTCCTCCACTGTATAAACTGTACAGGACAATTCTTTACAATCCCCCTCTCTGTCTGCACGCGCGCACACACACACACACACACACACACATTCTCCTTCCTCATGGAGGAGAGAAGTGCATCCAGGAGATGAGATGAACTGGCTTGTGAGCAGCCAAGGTGGGACTGAATTTCAGGTCTGTATTACTCCAAAGCCTCCATGCCTCCACAGCTCCACGGAGTGCCTGTGAAGGGTTGGGCAAAGGGCAGGCTCCTCTAGCAAGCCTCAGTGCACAGAGCATATCATCCGGCTGTGGCTCCCACCTCCCGTGTTGTCTGGTCTACACCTGAGAGTTGCAACAGGACAAGGACTTCCTAGATCTTCTGGGGACTCTAAGAGCCTAAACCAGGCACTCACTGTCTCTCCTCTGCCATATTTTCCAAGTAAGGCAGGCATTCTTTGTGCTGTAATGTACCATTCCATGAAAAAAGAAAACTTGCTTTCTACCCACAGGTTGCACCCACGTAAGGGGAGCTGAGCCATCCCTTAGGCTCTCAGGTCCCTGTCTCCTTCCCTTCCTCCTTGCAGAGCCTGAACCACCCTTGCCACCTCTCCACAGCCTTCCCATATTCTGTTCCTGCCCGTGGTCTGTTGCCTACAAACCACCCTCGGCAACCCAGCCAAGTTGATGTGTTTCAGCAGGAACCTGACTTCTCCACTGGTCCCTCCCCTCTGACTACTCATCAGACCCAAGCCGAGCTTCTCGGTACTACCATGTCCCCTGCCCCCCCCCCATTATCTACTTTGTGCCTCAATATCAAGTCCCATCTCTGCCAATGCTGCAGCCCCCACGCCCCAGCCACATGAACGGCATGCGTTCCTCGGAGGCAAGCGCTGGCCAAGGCTCTCAGTGCAGCACCTTCGCCAGCCCCTCCCTTGGGGACACTGAACAGACCCAGCCCTTGTACCAGTCTTGAACATGTCACTTGCTTTGACCAGTGGAGCATAGCAGGAGGAGACAAGGGCCACTTCTAACCCTCCGTGCGCTCCTTCTTGGTACCCTCTTTGTCCTCTGGCAGGAGACTCACCGGTTCCAGACAAAGCCTGCTCCTTCTCCTGAATCCAGAGCAAAGATGGCAAATCATGAATTTTAAACTCATCTGTGATCACGGTGAGAAATGAGACAGAAGGTCCAGGACTTTAGGATTGTTTGTTACTGTCACACTCTTAGTCTATGCTGACTAAACCCTGTCCCCTTCTGAGTCAGAAAATCCTTCCCTGGGGGCTCACTGTGGCATGCATTTGATTCTTATTAGAGCTATTTTCACATGAAATGGCATTTTCATTTTACATATTTGCCTTTCCTATTAGCTGGGAAAGTCCTCAAGGCAGAACGTTGTGTCTGCAGTGCCCAGGTCTGGCACTAGGGTGGTGTTTGAATGCACTCAGTCAAACTTTTGATCCATAAATTGTGCTTTCATACTAATTGAGTTAATAGATCAAAGGTATTATTAACACTTGGGATCAAGGGAAGGCGTTGGCTATGTAGTTAAGATCAGAATGGCATGCATTACAGAAATGAATCAACTTAGACCTTTATTTCAATGACTAGAAACTGTCTGTGCAGGACTGAGGAAAGAACTCTGAACATGACTTCAGGGTGGACATAAGCCATTTGAAAGGCTTTTTCACTAAAGTTCTAGACCACATGGATTTCCTTCTCCTTTATATTTGCCAAGGAGGAAAGGAGCGTTCAACTACTTCCACACTGTTCTTGTCTTTAAAGGAAGAAAAGATTTGATTATACATAAAGGATGTAATAAAAGTGTAAGAAGGATCCACTTTACCTCTTGACTATAGCTCTGAGGCTTAATTTTTAAAAGGACATGTTTTCCTTTTCTCTCTCTTCCCCCTCCCTAACCTGGGGGCAGAGAGCAAGATTACCTTGAGTTATTTGTGCTTCACAGGAAGGGGGTATCTGCCAGAGGATCCAGGTAGTGTCTCCCAAATTAACAAGTGAATCCTAACACACCATCAGGGTGCCCTGGTGAGCCCTGTCAGGCATACCTGGAATACAGCCTTCCAAGAGCTCTTTTAAAAATCCCCCTGTTCCTCCTGATGGGCAGAATTGTGGCCTCAGGGACAGGAGTCCCTTGTGTTTCTCCTTTGCTAGCAAAGCAATAAAACAACTTTTCCCTTTTTATCAAAACTTGTCCTCATTATTAAATTGGCCTTTGTTAGCTGGGCATGGTGGTGCACGCTTGTAATCCCAGCACTTTGGGAGGCTGAGACATGAGGCGCTAAGCAACTCAGTGAGACCCTGTCTCTACATAAAACACAAAATAGGGCTGAGGATGTGGCTCAGTGGTCGAGTGCCCCTGAGTTCAATCCTCGTACCAAAAAGAAAAAAAGAAAAAAAAATTGGCATTAATTGCCATCTGGGACAAGGACTGAGCTTTCAGTTACAAAAGTACCAGCTCTCAAGAAACCAGTGGTTCCCAGTGGCCCTCCCTATCCTGTTGCCTTGGCTGAGCTGAGCTGTCACATATGAATTTGCCGTTCGCTGTATTCCCCTTGGCACAAATTCCCAGGCTTTATGCTAAGGCTGACGCTACACCAACAATCTCCAGTGCCTATATTGGTAAAGATCAGGACACACAGAGGATAGAGAAAGCTTTCACTAGAAGATGAACTTCTCGAAAATCAAGGAAAAATACAAGAATGAATAACCATGTGCTCATTTATTCATTTATAATACACACAGATGCTGGGGGCCCATCTGCTATTAGCAATCCTACCAGTTGCTGGCATAAGAGGGTCGGAGGTGGAAGCACTTTTGGAAATAAGAAGCCCAAACACCTTATTTGACAGAGGTCAAGTTTTCAAAAATGTCTCCCCCAAGTTCAGGCAGTGACTATGTCCTCAAAGCCAGGACTAGAACCAGCGTCACCTAGATCCTTAGCTTTCTTTACTCACTGGCATTTTCCCTTCTTTCAAACAGTTTTTGAAAGATTATTCAAGGGAGTTTCCAGAGACTCAAGAAAGTTCTACGTTTTTCAGCAATCGCATAAATGATTCCACACTCATCACAGGCACAGGGCCCACCTCTGGGGTTGGTGGAACGGGCAGCCCTGGCACAGGTCTTGGCTGCAGCGTACCACGCGTGATCTGTGGCTCATCCCCTCATAGGCCAGAGCCCCAGTTTCCATTCCTGTTCAGCATGAAAAAGCCCCTGACCCAGGGCGAGGAGTGTGTGGGAGCAGCCTGAGGGAGTGTCTGCAGCTGACAGCACACACCCACTCTGAGGCTACCAGGCCAAGTCAGAAGGCTCTTCATGCCCTGAGGTTCTTTCTGTTCAGCTGGCCAAGTTAGTATAGAGCTTCCCTAGAATATTCATTGTGAGGCTCAGTGTCAGTATGCGGGAGTTTAAATACATACTCTTTCCTTTCCTCATTAGCCACAGCATGCTATTTCTCAGTAAAAAAAACATTTCCTTTGTGACTTTCACGATATCACTGTGACTTCCTGATAAGGAAATATACTCAAAGTCTCCACAAGGCCTCTACTTCCCCCTACTTGGGGACCATGGATTGTGGGAGTGACCGGTGGAGCTATCATCCTGATTGCCCATTCAAGTTTCCACCATGAACTTTGATGGGCAGAACAAAGCATGCAAGAAAATGGGAGAAAACATTTTAACAATGTGATATTTTTTAATCTTGTATTTATAAAAGTTTTTAACAATGTGATATTTTTTAGTCTTGTATTTATAAAGGTTCTCATTTCAATTATCAGCATGAAAAATTCTAATGCAGGCCAGAAAAAATATGTAGCCTTCAGTTAAAGGTCAATCTTGATTGATTCATTTGATTTGTTAACTTGTTCATTTGTTTGTGCACTGAACGTGCTCACAGGCTACCAAGAGTAGAAGACACATGCGCAAGTGGGTACAAAGAATGTTATAGGAACTCTGTAAGGTGGACTCTCTGTTGGATGGACTCTCTAACAACATGGATCCTCTAGAACAACATGGCATTCTAATGTGGACTGTCTTGAACAACATGGATCCTCTATAAGATGGATCTCTATAACCACATGGATTCCCTGTAAGACAGACACTCTATAAGACAAACTCTCTATAACAATGGAGTCCCTATATAACAAGGACTCTATAAGACGGACTCTCCATAACATGAGCTCTCTAAGATGGACTCCCTACACCAGCATGGCCTTTCTGTAAGATGGACGCACCATAACATGGACTCTTTAGAACCTGGGCTTCTGCACAGGGAATAGAGTCTCATTCTAGTGGGAAGAGAGAAGAGACTAGGTTAGAAAAGGCCCCTAGAAGGGACTGAAATTGAGTAGGTGTTTGTCAGACAGATGTGCCTGGATGGAGGCAGGGAGACAGATGGTCATTCGGAAAATAGGACCGGTGTGAACACAAACATGAGAATACAGAAAAAATTGGGGAGAAAAATCTGATCTTAGGGAGATGTGGGATAATGGGGGGAATGAAGATGGGCGAGAGGAAGTTGGAGAAGTAACTAAGCTCTGGGTAAGTGGAGATGAGGGGCAGAAGAGTGGAAGGGAGAGCAGGGCTGGGCTCAGAGAGGGTGGAAGTAACTCCATGGCGGGACGAGCAATGGAGTAACTCCATTGTCAGGAACAATGCTGAGATGCCTTATTTGGTTCCCTGGAAGCATGGCAGATTACCTAGAAAAGAGACTTTTTAATTTATATTTTCTTTTGATTCCAGAAAATAAAATCAGTTTTTTATTTGTTTGTAGATGTGAACAAATGTAAAGATTTTCTTTTGCTGGTGGCTCAAGAAACCATGGAAAAAGACTTGGGCTTAGATAAATTCACTAATGGAAAGCTGTTCATGAAGGAGAAAGAAGCGTAGAGAGACATAGGGGAAAAGACAAAAATAAAACAAAACAAACGAAACTAAATGGTAGAGCTGGGGATATAGTTCAGTTGGTAGAGTGCTTGACTCCCATGCACAAGGCCCTGGGTTCAATTCCCAGCACCACAAAAAAACAACGAAATGGTAAAATGTGATGCATGAAGTTGGAGAGATCCAGGGCCTCAAGTCCTGACTGGATCACAAACTAAAGTTCACTCATGAGGACAGTTAACTTCTCCCAATCATGCAAACATACCTGGGTTTATAGTATGGTAATTGAATATGCTAATGCATGTAAATGACAAGTCGCTCAATCCACTTTCTGCTTCTTCCTTCCTTTCCACTGTTCCTTGTTTTGCATGTATTGTGATAAATCTGAGATTCTCAGGTGAATGTAGAGACTGAGGTTGAAGGGGTCTCAAATAATCCCCTCCTGACTCTCCTCCTCCTCTTCTTATAGCTTCCTTAAGTGATAATCAGCATTTATCACCTTCTGCAACCTGGGGTCTCCCTCGGCTGACCTTCTCTCCAACGTTCTCCTCGCCCCCTCTCCCCAGCTCCCCAGCACATTTAATCTCCTCATTTTCTCAGACAGCTTTATTTTGACCTTATAACATGCTCATGTTTCCTCCAATCTGGAAAAACAAGTAAAAGCAAACCAGGCTTCCTCTCCATCCTGCTGCTCCTGTCCCACGCATGGCTTTTCTTCTTGCCATTTTATCCCAAGCACAGTGATGAACACATGCACTCTGACCGTCATCCGCGCTCACTCCTAAGCTCCCTCTGCTTGAATTCTTCACTGAACTGAAAATCAGTGGAAGTCTAGCAGCCACCTTCCAGCTCACACCCAGCAAAGGTGCTTGTGACCTGGAGCACTGTGTTGGGAGCAGAGAAGGAGAACCAAGAAACTGGGAAACTTCGGCGACTCTGAAGGAACGTAAACCTCAGGAAGCTGGCAGTGGCATCAGACTGGTTAAAATCCAGGAAAGAGTGAGTGGGGTAGGGGAGAAAATAGATTGACCCACAAACTGATATGCATTAGTGTAGTAGATATGAAATAGTTGCCTGGAGTGGAATTTTCCGCTTTATTTTATTATCAAGTAAATGCATCACAGAATAAAATTTGACAGAAGAGCCAACACATGATGCCTACGGGGGCTGTTCTGCTGACACTGGGTTTGGAGGGTCGGCCTGAAGGGCCTGATGAAAAGCACCAGGGCAGAACCATAGACCCCTTCAATTGCTAGGTCTGCTCCGCAGGGTCAATCCAGGTGACTTTCCCACGCGCCTCCTCCAAGCCTCCTTTCCTGTCTCCACTGAGCTTGCCCCATGCCTCCCCTGCCCTGCGTCCCTGCTGTAGCCCCAAGGTTTTGCAAAGTGAACATGTAACTGGTTACTTTCTATTTCTCCAGCCCCGTTCCTTTGAATTTTTCACTGCTTCCATTTCTCCTGGTCCCATCGCAATGGTTACCAGAAGACACTGCTCTTCTTCCTCTGCCCCTCTCAGCTCTGGAGAACTCAGCCAAGTGGTTGCCTCCATGAGAGGAGGACCTCCTTTACATCCCAGTGCCACACCCCCCTACAGAACCAAGGGCCACTGAACACCTTGGCTGCCCTGAGACTCAGCCCGTCCAACAGGAAGTTCGGCTCCTGGCCCCAAACACTTTCCCCTTCCTCCCATCTTTCTTCTCTCCCTGATCTTTCTGTTCATCCAGATCCTCCAATCAAATGTGACTTCTGCTACTGTCCCAGGTCCCATAATTGGTCAGTTCACGAGTCTTGTCTGCTCTCCTTTGACAATTTCCCTTTCTTTGCGCCTGCCACCTTTCCCTATCCCCTGGCCTCTGCCTTGGTTCTCAGCTGGACTCGCTGTGGCATCCTGTCCAGGATCTCCATACCTTGCTTTCCTTTCCCACAAGGCTCTAGAAGTCCCATGTTCTGCAAAGGCTGGGACTTGCTCAGGCTAAGTGAGTGACATTTCCACAGCCACATGCTGTGGAACTAACTGGTCAAGCCAGACTCCAAGTCTTTCCTGGCCTCTAAATTCTGTGTTCCATATTTAGCATGTGAGTGATGGGGGAGTTTTCTAGAGCCTGGACATTGAGCGGAATTGTGGGGAAAACATTTGAAGTGGGTGGGGGATAAGTGATGAATGTGCTCACTTCAATGCTGATAAATAATGGCACCTTAGAGGAATCATGGAGCCAAACCAAGACCTGCAGAAAGGCGTGGAGGATGGTGGAGGAGCAGGGAAGGCGCCCCTTCTCACTTCATCTCAACAACTCTGTGATGTACACCCCGTTTCCCACCCTTTCTCCCACACCCATTGTATACTGAATCTGAATAACATAGGACTCATAGGAGTAAAGGAACCTTCTGGAAGTTGCCTGTCTAGTCAGGGCAAAGGCAGGTCCCCCACTATTTGTCCCTAGAATTGGTTCCTCCCTAGTCCATGAAGTTCCTAAGCCTGGGAACTCTAACCACACACTCATCTGCAGGCATACATATAAGTGCACAGGCAGACACACACACACACACACACACACACACACACACACCTTGCTCCTGTCTGTGCAGAGTAAGGACACCTACTAGATTCACACAGGCGTTAATGATTTACTCCCCATACCTCATTCTTAGTACCTAGGTCATTTCTCTTGTTTCATAGTCTGCACCAAGGTCTTCATGTGCATGTCCTCAGGAGAACTTGTAAGGACAGGCATTATTATTCCAACACATAACAACTTACCTCCTGCCTTTCCCAGTCATGCTTAGCTAAGTCACGAGCACACAGTAGGTCTTTAAAGATAGGTGCTCATGTTATCTTTCTTTTCTCTTGTTTTAGCTGCAGAAACCCCTTTGCACTGTGGAATTCAAGTCTCACCTGGGCTAAGTGGTCCAGGCTTTCGTCACTGACTTTTCAGGCCTGTGCCTGAAAGTCCTCCAGAGCTGTGCAGTTAGGCCCTCTCCAAGTTCCCTGGGGGAACAAGTTCCTGCCTGTCAGCTCATTTACATCATAATAGCATTGTCTTCCTTGTCTTTTCTACATTAAAAAAAAAATGAGTGCTTTTGACAGGCATTCTTCCCTGACAAAGTGTCTGATAAATTGTCTCTCTTAAACAAAAAGTTACTTTATCACAGTGTTTTACAAACAGGGAGAGAATTGTCAGGATCCAGATGCATATAGGGCCTACTTCCTCAGCTCTGACATTCCACAGCAACAGCAAGGACAGCTGCAGCCCTGCAAGGCTACCCTCCTTTGAAACAGACAGCATGATGCAAAGAGCTGTCCATCACTCTCAGACTTGGGCTCAAGTTCTGCTTCAAGGTAGGTATTAACCTTGGGCAAATCACTGACTCCCTCAGCCTCACATTCAACATCTCTTCTTGTATAAGAGAAAAGAAGCAATTGTTTAGGAATAATATTTATAAAAAGTAACCTTGTTTAGGCCCTATTCTTCTTCCTGCAAGTAGCCTCCACATCTATATCCAACACAGATCTTTAATGTGTAGGGGACTAGGCACACAGATTTCATTGAGCCCTCTGGAGATGTCACACACTGTACCAGGCACTATATATTGCCAGTGTATTCTTAACTTGGGCCTAGAGGTTTACACAGAGAAAAATTTTCAGAAAGAAATGACCTCTAGACCAGAGCTAACCAGGAGTCATGCTGGCGGAGTCCAAGTCGAGCCTGGCAGGCTCCAAGGTGCCCCTGCACTGCGCCTATGTCCTCCCAATCTTTATGCCCTATTGTCTGATCCAGAACATGAGAACCCCTTGAAAACATTTCATCAGTCTTGATTAAAAAAATAACTTTTAAGTCACATCATCTAATCTTTATTAAATCTTTCTAGAAAACTCCAGTTTGTGATAGTGAATCATTATTGAAATTTACAGTACTTTATTTTACTTAATTATGGTTAATTACTATTTCTAAGCATATTTAGCATTTTGAATTATTTAGGGTAATTGCGTCAAACAACATGTTTAATTTGTCATGTCAAGTACAATAATTAGAACTAATTCTTGAAAGGATGTCATTACAAATTTGAGGTATTTATAAGGCGTAATTATATCAAATGTGATAACATTAAAGAGTAGTACTAAAACTTATAGAAAAATGCTGCTGCAAATGTTTTGAAGATTTAATGTTGTGGTCATTTAAAAGGTTTTTGCTGCTCAACAAAAGTATGGTTTAGTGGTTTTCTTACATATTAAAAGAATAAAAATGAGGTCCTGGATTTACTAAACTACTACTGAATGTATCAAATGTTCTTCTCTTTTTTTTCTTCTCTTTTTTTCTTTTTAACATCAAAGTGAATAGTAATGGCTTTCCATATTAAATATTCACATTTTAAAAATGACTCTTGAGGCTGGACACGGTGGTGCATGCCTGTAATTCCAGTAGCTTGGGAGGCTGAGGCAGGAGAATCATGAGTTCAAAGCCAGCCTCAGCAATTTAGCAAGGCCCTAAGCAACTCAATGCGACCTTGTCTAAATAAAATGCAAAAAAGGGCTGGGGGTGTGGCTCAGTGGTTAAGTGCCCCTGAGTTCAATCCGGGTAACCATCCCCCATGCCCCCAAAAAATGGCTTTTGGAGAATAAGGACAATCCAGAAACAGATGGAGTTTTTCAGTTATGGAAATTTCAGGCTTAAGTACGAGGTGAGTTAAGTTAAATGGCCCAACCATTTCTTGGCCCTGTGGCTTGCCAAGTCACTGGCAGACTTCATTTTCAGTAACCTTGGCTATAAGTTGAGATGACACGTGCCTTCTGCAGAGGGAAAATGAGAGGGCACTGAGCTGCTCTGCGATTCTGGGTGATCTCCAGTACAGAGTTATCATCATCTGGCCCTCCAGCCCCAACCAAGAGCAAGAACAGGAAAAGAAAAAGAAAAAGCTCACAGTAGCTGAGGCTCCTTGACGGGGAGGGCGGTGGGCACTGCTTCCCAGCGAGGGGGTCCTGGGCAAGCCATTTCAGTTTCCCCAGCTCTAAAGGAAGGAAAATAATACAAGTTTCAAAGACAAATTGAGGACACAGTGACCTTTACTTAGTGAGTGTTTGAGTTTGCATTAAAGTAGAGCCCAGGACCACATATTAGAAAAGCTGGATCGATAATTCTGTTTCCCTGCTTCTCACTCCCCAGGCTCTTGGAAAGCAAGGCGAATGTGTTTTTCAAGAGCGCTGTCTTTGGGCTTAGACCCTCCAGACCTAAAATCCCAGCTCTAACCACGGATGCAGAAGTTGAAGGCAAACGAAGGGCCCCTCTCCTATCCCCTTTACGTTTCTGTGTCTTAGAGAAAGTAAAGGAGGAAGTGCACTTTATAACAGAGGAATTCTCCTTCTGTCATCTTTACTATGTGCATGGTCTCCTGTGCTGTGGGTCCTTAGCGTGTGAGGTGTGAGTCACACCTTGCACCCACACCCTGGAGGGACAATTTTGCTTGCAGGATCCCATTACATTTTACCTTCATGTGGCTAATCACCACAGTGCCTGAACCCTGTCTGTCTGCCAAGATTCCTTGTGAGCACTACCTCTTCTGGGGAATCATTTCCTAGTTGCCTTCCTTTGAGTGAAACTGATCATTCTCTTCTTTGAGGCCTGAATTTACCTACAATAACATCTGTTTGGAGATCTCTGTTGCCCTTACTTGCTTGGTTTCTTCCATAACAAAGTAGAACTCTTTGAGGAATAGAGCCCATGTCTTAAATATTTGATAAATGCCTATATGTTCCTATATGTCAGCAAATGGAAAAGTTAAGCAAAAATTTATCAAACGAGTTAATAAATGAGTAAGTGTGGGCATGATGCCTAAAATGACAGATGGCTAACACAAAATGTTCAGATTTGAATGAAAATAAAAATGGCTAAGTTGGTTATTCAGTTTTTAATTCTACAATTATCTATTGATCATTGGTGTATTAGCCAGCTTTTGGTTGCTATGACAAAATATCTGAGAAAAACAACTTAAAAAAGAAAAGACTTGTTTTGGCTCATGGTTTTAGAGGTTTCAGTCCATGGTGGGCTGATTCCATTGCTCTGGGCCTGAGAGAGAGCGGGTGTGTGGGGGGGGACTGGAGATAAGACATAGTCCCCAAGAACAGGCCCCAAGGACCCATTTCCTTCAACTAGGTCCTACTTCCTACAGTCCCCATATATTCCAATAGTCCATTCACATTATGACTCCATCAATGAGTCACCCTATTGCCAAGGTCAGAGCTGTGATCTCAAGAGCCAATCACTTCCGAAAAGCCTCACCTCTCAACGTTGCTTCACTAGGGACCAATCCTTCAACACACAAGCCTTTAGGGAACATTTCAGATCCAGACTACAAGAACTGGCTAAGTACCAGGCACATGCCCAGGTCCCGGGGATGTACCAGTTAACCAATTCAGTTAACCAATTTAGCACAGATACATGCTCTTTAAAATCTAGTGCAGTATTTCTCAAAGTGTAATTAAGGAATCACCTGTATCAAAATCAAGGGAAGATTGTTATAAATGAATTTTTGTATCAGGGAACATACCCTCTTCTCTGACTTGATAAATTAGATTTTCTGGTTATGGGCTTGAGACTTTCTTTTTTTTCTGAGATAGAGTTTCACTACATTGCTGAGGCTAGTCTCAAACTTGGAATCCTCCTGCCTCAGCCTCCAGAGTCACTGGGATTACAGGTGTATGCCACTACACAGGTAGGACTTTCCATTTGTAATAAATCCTTGATTCTTACAATCCCTAAAGTTTTAGAATTACAGGATGACATGTTAATTAAGCTATGTGCTAAGTGTGTGAACTGGACTTGGAACAAGTCCTCAACATCTCAGAGCCTCACTATCCTCTTCCATAAAATAGATCCAACATAACCCCCTCAGAACTTAGTGGAGGACGGCAAGTCATCTCCTTCAGTGGCTCTCAGGGGTTCTCTTGATTTCAGCGATGATTTCCAAAGAAAGGATGCTGCAGGTTCCTGAGCTCTTGGAGATGGCATAAATGTGTGATGTTTAAAAATCAAGTCTTAGATTAACTACAGTTGTGAACATCCCTATTTAAAATGAACAGCCACTTCACAGGATGTTAGTTTGGTCAGCTTAGATCTCACATCAGATATTTTCAATTTAGCTTGACAATAGTTTATCAAGTACCCACTCAAATGTAGGTCAATAAAGATGACGAGGTGGAGTTCTTGATGTCCAGTCACTCATGGTCATGCTGGGGACACAGAGCCATGCGTGTTAATCACAGTCCAACCAGAAAAGGAACCTCCCAGAGTCTTACAGGGATGAATCCAACCAGAGCCAAGAGAGGCCATGTGAACCCTGGGAAGAGCAGGAACCATCTGGAAGGACTGAATGGAGAGGGGTGTTATCAGAGCCAAGAGGCTGGGATCACCCGACAAGGTGAAACCACCAGAACCCTCCCTGGGGGGATCTGGAAACAAGAGTAGGCAGAGCCAGCTGCTGCGGGGACACCATTTGAGGCAGAGAGGATGGAGATGCCCCAGCTGCATCTTCCCCCTCCATCTCTTGCCATTGCCTCGCATTGGTTGAGCCCAGCCTGAATCAGCTGAACAAGAACCAGGACAACACAGCCTGAATGGAGTTAACTCTCTTGGAAAATGGCAGGACTGATAGGGACAGCAGATTTAGGGTGAGCAGCGGTGCCCATGTAATGCTCAGACAGAGGTGGACAGGCCGAGAGAAGGCATAGCCCCGCCCTGGCAGCCTGGTAGAGCGTCACATAGGAACAGAAACACTATGAGATCACCCTGGTGGTTTGGCTGCTTCTCCACAGAGTTCACAGTGGACGACAGACTGCCCTTGGCCAAAGCATCCTCAGTGTCTCGGAGGTTTTGAACCAGCTGGTCAGAATTTTAGATGTAGAAAGTAGAAGCCCAGACTCCAGACTCCTGGTTTCCCATGAGAAAGCCCCTTGCTGGGGTGTGTCTGGTGTCTCCTTTAGAGATGGGTATTTGGGAGCCCAATCACAATTAGAAGCTATTCCACTAGTTGGGGACCCTGCCAAGGAGGGATTGGAGTCTTCAAACAGTGTAATTTAGCCACCCCTTCTCTGTATGAGCGCTGCATTTCATCATAACTGGAATGCCACTAGATACAAAAATGCCATCACTGTATGCACCATGAAGAAGTAGGCAGAGGAAGAGGAGAAAGAAAAAGAAAAGGAGAAGGAGGAGGGGGAGAGAGGAAAACACTCATTGTGATGACACAGGCTTCTTTATCACTTCAGAAGTGCATTTTAAACCCATTGAAAGAGCGTTTCTCCATTGTTTTAGACACAGAAGTGAAATGGATGCGAACAGCTCAGTCCAAGTTCATGAATGTAGTTGGTGACCATTAAAACCTGACTACTCTCCCACAGGCAGTGATTTTAAGACATCTTCACTTGAGATTCATTTGAATTTTAGAATGTTAAATGTTAAAACAAAAATGTGCACATTAGACTTGGTAAAGAGGGAATAGTCATATGAGCTCCTTTAGTTTCTCATGAGTTGGAGGTATTTATGTTACGCTAACTTGCGCTAACTTGCTCTTTGGGCCGTGTCCACACAGATAACTTTCCATTCTGACAATAACGAAAAGATCCAGGAGCTAGGTTTCACTTTCCCTGGACAAAATCACACCTGACAATCTGTGATTGGATTTATATGCCCCAGTCCCCTGGCTTTGTATTTACAGATCCACACACAACCGTGATGGAGCATGTGACTGATGTTACCTATTATATTTTAAAATCTTCTTAATTGCCATCAGGAGTTTCTGGGATTTTTGCCATTAACATCATAAAGAGAGATCTGTTGAATATTTTTAATTTTTAACTATCTTACAATCTAAAAAGTGTTTTTTTTCCCTTGCATTTTTATTTGGTCCTCATAATAAAGTTGTAAAGAAGCCAGGATATCTAAGAGTGCATTGTTATTATTATCTCCTTTTGATAGATGAGGAAGCAAAGGATTTGTATGAGGTCAAGTAATTTTCCATAGTTTATGCTGACAATAAAAAGCACAGCTGGCAGTTGTAGCTGCAGGCCCTATGTATGTCCCACCACGGTCTATGGCCATCATAGGTTTTGGAAACAAGGAATGGTTTCACTATCCATTTTAATTTGTGCATCTGGACGTTTGGGTAGTGGTTCCTCCAGGAAAATAATATATTAGTTGAACTAGATTATTTTCAAACAAATTTTATTATAAAGTATTAAAAATGGGGAAGAAAAGATGAATTTGTGTTTCATACAAATTTGCATTTTAAACTAGAAAGGGTTTCAGTGTCTTTGGTCACATCTGAGGAGCACTGAAGAACAGACAATTTCATTCTCCTATCACTGTATTTACTGATAAGTTGTATTTTATAGTCCTGAGATACTGAGGATGGCAAAATTGATTCAGGTATGTATTGCTGCATAGCAAACCACCCTAACATTTAATGTCTTAAGGCAATGGTGGATTATTTGTTCTCATGTGCAATTACTCTCATGTGCAATTACTCTCAGAGGACAGCTGGAATAGCTCCAGGTCACATCCTCAGGGTCACAGATGGAGACCTTCAGCTTCAGCTGGGCTGGCCAGAAATGTCAAGGTTGTTTCTCACACCTGGCCCTCAGGTGAGGCCTATATGTTCCTTGGGGACTTGCTCTATCTGTGTGGTTTATCCTATAGTATAGCTGACCTCTTTCCTTGATGGCTCAGGGTACCCAGAGAATAGAAGCCACCAGGCCTCTTTAGAATTGGTAATGTCATCTCTGTTTCATCTATTGGCCAAAGTGAGCTGGGCCGGGTCAGAGTCAGTGGAAGCAGAAACACTGTCCACTTATTGAGGCAGGAGTGAAAGCTAAGTACAGGAAGAAGATGTTGACAACAGTCTTTAGAGACTGCCTACATCCATACCTAAGCAAATGCTTTGGAATAACAGCCTATAGAATGATCACTCCTAGGACATACCCAAGTTGGGAACCACAGACTTTGGAATGAAATGTAAACGGTCAACGACCAGCAACTGGCTTCCACGCCCCTTCCCTTGGCCTCAGCCCCTAGGCACGAGGCTAGGGAGACAGAGTGCCTGAGGCCAGGAGGATGGCAGGAGAGGGGAGCTGTTTGTTGCAACCATATTTTGTCCCTGCAGAGTCTCCCTGACTTTAGATGGACCACAAGCCTGCCTTTTTCAGTTCTGTCCTTCCTTACTAACTCCTTGCAGGTTTCACCTTGAACTTGGCCTTCATCACCATTAACTCATTGCCTGTGATGTGGCTTCATGAATCCTGGCTCTGGGATTCACTAGTGTGAATGACTATATGCCTGTTTAAAAACTGAAGTTTTACATTATGTGTTTTAACTATAACATGACTTGATATACAACTCCATTCTTTATATAATAGTCAATCATTATATAAATCTATTGCTTTACTGAATTGGAAAAAAGAAAACACAATAAAAATGCAAGAAACTAACTGTGTTGGAGCTAGTAAATGATTTGTCATCTCTACCATGGTTCCTTCTTAAGTCATTTCCTAGGACCATTTGACTATTCCAAATTGGCCATCTATGCTAACTTCCTAACACATCCTATGAATGAAATACCTCTGCTGTACTTCACCAGAGGGACAGAGTAGGCCTCATGCAATGGAATGTTAGATTGGATTTCATATATACCAGGCACCATGTCAAGCCCTTCACAGGGATTACCCTAATCCTTATGGCAACCCTTGGCAGTAGATTCTTGATTCCCAGTTACCTAAGAAATGCAGAAAATGCGACCGTTCTGCTAAGCTCTGATCCTCCAGGAAGGGAACACAGGAATTCCAGGCTGATCTGACTGACTCCAGGTCCAGATAGGTGTGCGATCTCTTTCACACTGATTCTTGAAAGTCTAGAGTTACACTAAGAAGCTACCAGGCATGGGAGTAGGAAAGATGGTGGAATGAGATGGACATCATTACCCTAGGTACGTGCGTGAAGACACGAATGGTGTAACTCTGTGTATAACCAAAGAGATGAAAAATTGTGCTCCATATGTATACTATGAATTGAAATGCATTCTGCTGTTTAAAAAAAATTTAAAAAAGGAAGCTACTATTTGCTTCATTATTCAGTCTAGGTTTCCTTTCTTAGGCCTTCTAAGAAGTTTTCTCGTCTGTAAAAGTAGAGCTTGGAACTCTTCATTCTGACAGGTATAAGTCTGTGCTACAGCTAGACAGGCTGGTTGCTTGGGGATACAAGCTGGCCTCAGAGATAGTGCTCCTATAACATGAAACTTCACAGGTCTTCTACTGAACCTTCTGTTATTGTCCCTAAGAACAAGGGGAAGGACTTGGTAGAGTGCATAGGTATCTATGATGTATACCTCTTACATTTTGAATATCACCTAACAGGGCTGGCAAGGTCCTGTGGCTATCACGTTCATTATTACACTTCTTGAAGTTATTAAGTTTTAAATCATCCCTCTTCATCCTCCACTACATTGAAAGACCAAGTTTTGGCCCAAAATTTGCTCAGGTTTCAGGCGAGGGATCTGTCTGTGGATCCTGTTGATTCAGCAGATGGTTCACAGTTCTCTTCAAACTTACAGTGGGTTCGTCAGGCCAATAGGTGCACATCCATGTACTGGAAGAGACCAGAGACTCGGTTGACAAGTAGAAGCATCACAGGATTACAGATCTACTCCAAGATTAGTACTAACCAGTCAATTCCCTTTTTTTTTTCTAGAGGGGAAAAAATAGCAACTCTGAGCTGGTGGCATGCATAGCGCGAGATCATTTAGAGTTTTTAATCTGAATCCACAGGACTGTGCCAGACACTGTTCCATCCTCATGTCTCACTGCAGCCACACTGGATTTCCTTCTGCTGCTCCTAGAAACTTCTCTTCACTGTTATTTGCTTTTGCATTTGCCTGATTGCATATAATACCTCTATTTTTCCTACCACCCCGTTCTTGGACTGATGAGCTCCTGCTCTTTCAGGATGCTCACATGGTAACTTCTTTCTGCTCTGAGTACTTGGGAGATCAAAACTAGAAACTAGCTGTCCTTTCCCAGGCTCTGTCACCATGGGTCCATATTTTCTTCAGCACGTATCAACCATTGTAACGACCCGTTTATATTTAGCCTTCCTCCTTCACGGTGCTCTTCAAGGGCAAGGTTAACGCTTTGCTCATATCTTCACTTGCTTACTCCAGTGCCCAACACAGTTACTGAAACACAGAGGTGATTCAGCAAATATTTTCTGAAGAATTAATCTTCACATATTTAATATTTCCTGCTTTGGTCAAATATGACCTAGAGCATATTTGAAGGAAAAAGGGAAATCCAAGAATAAAAGAAAGAGAAGAGAGGAAGAGAAAAACTGAAGGACACAAGTTTGGAAATACTACAAGATGGCACAATAGGACCCAGTGTTGTGGCTCCAACCCTGGGTGACGATGCATCATGAGGCTTTGGATGATGTACAGAAGGAAAGAAGCAAGTACCAAGGCTCAGCTTCCTTTCTGCCACACTGTGGGGTGGTGGGTGGGGACTCCAGGGCTTCAGGCCTTTCTGGGTCAAGGTGCCGGCTCCATCCCACCACTGGACCCATTGCTCTTTGATACATTCTATAGGGACCAGTGGCCTGTGTGCCTGAGGGAGGCATGAGCCTTCCCCTCTCAGGTGCTTAGTCCATAGTGGCCTCTGTGTGCCTCTCTTGTTTCTGCAGCTTGCTGTGCTGCCCCTCTGCCCTCAGGCCGGTTCTACCTGTGTGTCTCTAGAAGCAAGCAATTTCTTCCAAGTGCTGACTGACACCCTTGGGCTGCCTCACCCCCATTGCAGACTAGTTATGAGGGTCATTTGTCTGAAAGGAGGGCCTTGGAGGTCCACTGAGCTAGCTCTGTTCGGCTCAGCTGTCATTATTTCTCCTTCAGGCTATCTAGCTGGTCCACCAACCAGAACCAGCGTAGCTCTTTACATGTATACCCTGAGCTTCCTTTTGGATAAACTAATCCTTATTTCATCAGAACATTATTTTTTAGCCCTTTGGAAATTTGATATTTAAAAGACTGATCACTTTTTAAGTACAATTGTTCTTTAAAGCCATACTATTTTTATCTACAGTAAGTTAAACATATTTAAGAATTTGACAAATATATATATATATATACACCAACACAATAGCGATAACAAATATGCCCATCACCCTCCTCCCAAAGTTTTCTAGTGTCCCTTGGTAATCCTTCCTTCCTCCTTTTCTGTGCCTCAAACAGTGGTGCACTTTCTTCCATTACCCAACAGCTCACATGTCTGGGATTCTACCTAAATAAAATTGTGTGGTATCTGCTGCTTTTTAGCCTGTGTTCTTTCCCAGAGCTTTATTGTTTTCTGACTCATACACAATGTAGCAATATTTTGGTTCTTTCCTTCCATGTATGGACATACCACAGTTTGTCTATCCATTTACCTATTATTTATTGGCATTTGGGTTATTCCTAGCTTTGATCTGTTGCAAAGAAACCTGCCTTGAACATTAGCCAATAAATCTTTGTACAGGAAGATGCTTTTTTTGTTCTTAGGTGAATAAGTAGGCATAGAATGGACGGAGTGATAGATGCTTGATGAACTTTTTAAAAACCTGCCAAACCATTTACTCAAGTGGCTTTATCATTTGACATCATGCCAGCAGTACATGAGCATCCTGTGTCTTCACCAATATTTGATATGGTGATTCTTCTTAAATTTAGCAATTCTGATAGGTGTAATATGGTGTCTTGGTGTGGTTTTAACTTGTATTTCCCTAATGATTAATGATTTAGGGTTTATTTTCATGAGCTTATTTTCCATATGTTTATATCTTCTTTGGTGAAGTACCTATTCAAATACTTTGCCTAATTTTTTTTAATTGGCTTGTTAATTTTCTTGATAAGCTTTAAAGGATTGTTATGTATTCTGGATACAAGACCTTTGTCAGGTACATACTTTGCAAATGCTTAGCCATTTTCTTAATAGTTTTTCAATAGCAGTGGTTTTGATGGTCTAATATATAAATTTGTACTTATTTGGTTCCTATATTTAGTATCATATCTTTGCCTAACCCAAGATCACAATGTTTTTCTTTTTTTCTAGAAATTTTATAGTTTTGGGCTTTGTCTTTAAGTCTCTAATCTATTTGAGTTATTTTTCACATGATGAAAGATATAGGACCAAGTTTATTTTATTTTTGCCGATGGGTATCAAATGGCTCAGTGTAATCTGTTGGAAAGGCTGTCCTTTTCCACTGAGTTGCTTGTGTGTGTTTGTTGAGAAGCCATCATCCCAACACACGTGGGGGAATTTCTGGATCCTCTCTTCCATTCCACTCACCTATCTCACTGTATACGAGCATGGACACTACAGTTTCCTGAGCTACATTCTTATAATAAGTCTTAAGCTTAGGGAGTGGTAGTCTTCTGTGTTTGTCCCTTTTAAAGTTTTGTTTGGGCTATTATTAGTCCTGTGTGATTTAAAATGAATTTAGTAAATGATGTGTGATTACTACTAAAGTGTCCATTGAGGTTTTGATTGGATTACATTGAATCTATAGACTGATTTGGGGATAATTTATACCTTAACAATAGTGAGTCTCAGACCCATGAAAACAGCATCTCTCTCCTTACTTAGGTCTTTTCTGATTTCTCTGTGCAATTTTGTGGAATTTTCAGTATATAGGACTTTCACATATTCTGTCATTATCATTATAAAATTATCTCCATGATTCCTAGCAATATCTTTTCCTCTAAAATCTACTTCTTCTGATATTCACACAGCCCAAATGGATTTAATTTATCTAATAGTACCATGATTCACAGACGGTCATAGCTGTAAGCTGGGAAAAGTGTAGGTTTTATGCCTTTGATTTTTATCTCTCATTGGTCACAACTTTTGCCTGATGTTTGGTGCATTGGAAACAATTTTCCTATATTCTTTGTTCACTTTTTAGTTTTTCAGGTGGGATGGTACATCCTGTCCTGTTTTCCATCTTGAGTAGATGCGTAATCTGAAACTGTTATTTTGGATCCTTAAAACACAATTGTAGCTCAATTTAAGATGGGATTACATCCTGACAATGTCATTCTAAATTGAAAATATCCCAAATCGAAAAACGCATTTGATGCACATAATCTACTGAAGACCACAGCTTAGCAACATACTACAGCTTTTTCTTTGTTTGCTTTGATGATCATGTGATTGATTGCGGCCTTAGCAGCCCAGCATCACAAGAGAATGTCATGCTGCAAATCATTGGCCTGGGGGAGGATCCACATTCAAAATTTGATATACGGTTTCTACTGAACATGCATTTCTTTCACACTACTATAAAGCAAAAATATCCTAAATTCAACCATCACAAGTCAGGACTCACCTGTCTATTGCCAAATTTCTAATAAAAAACAAAGAATAAATATAATTTAAAAATATACTCGCTTTTGGCACCACTTTTCAAAATTACATACCTAAAGATGCATTTGAGATGATAGGTAACAGGAAGGTCTAGTTCCAGTTTCTTTTTGATCTTATTTGGATCAAATAAATATTAAACTAAAATATTACTATGATAGTTCCAGGGTCAAAGCATCATTGATCAGTGGCATGTAAATAATTAATTTGGGGTCATATTCAGTTCTAACACTCAGTACTCATGTGACACTCTTGTGGTACATGGTTGGAGTCACCGAGGAAGTGGAACACTTCCGAGAAGTTGGTGTATCTCATAATGACCTGGATCTCCCACAGGTGGCTTCAGAACCATATTCAAAGCAAGATATGAACAGACCTGGCTGGTTGAGCAAGTGACTCAAGCTGGTTGAGCTGAGACTACAGAGTGAAGAGGCTGCTCCTTTGGGATGCCTTCCAAGTGGATGGAGAAGGCCAGTGTGGCAGAAAACAAACAGACCTTGGACTCAGAAAGAACTGGGGTCTAATTGTAGCTCCGCCTATACCGGGTAGGTGAGAATAAGTTAAAAGTACCCCAGCTTTGGTGTGTCCTCTTTAGAATAGAGATAACATTATCTTTCAATACTATTATGAAGATAAAATCACAGGTGCACGAAATACACCCAACACACAGAGTATGGCATGCATTAGGCATAGGTTCTGTCTGTAGTAGACCATCCTGTTGTGGAAGGCGAAACCTCCATATCACAATGGCTCATCATCTGTAAGGAACTGATTTGAGGCAAGAAGGGACAAACTGCAGTTTTCTCCTGATGTAAATCTTGAGACTCTGTGGATTTGGTGTTTGTAAAGAGCCAAAAATCATTCAAAGTCAAGGCAATTACATAAATAGAACAACTTATCAATGGGGACAAAAATAAAACAAAAAAAAAATGGGATTATGTAATCGTGTCATACAAATTCATGTGTTTCATGAGCAAGACATAACCAGTTTCTGGTTGGAAGCCAAACATGTTCTGAGAGTCACCATGCCATAGGAATAAGTATATGTTCCTCTCCAAGGATGCTCTTGGAAAGCAGTGCACTCTTACAGATATATACCTTCTGGTCTTAAAAAAGAAAATGAAGGGGCAAAGGAGAAACAGGGAAAGAATATGTAAAAATGTCTAGTTTCCTCACCACCTGATGACACTGTTACAATATCTTGCTTTAGTCCTCAGTCTGATTTTTCATATGCTCATTTGTAACCTGAGAGAACAGAGATTCAGATACATTTGAAGAGACTTGCCCAGCATCATTCACAGTGTGAGTTTTGAACCTGAATTGTGTTCTCACAATGTTCCCTAACCTTGTCTGCATCCTACTCTAAAATGTCTTGTTTTCAGAACAAAATTAGTATCAATCAACTGATAATATGAATGAAAATACTTTGGGAAGTAGGTAACACTATGAACTATTACCGTTATTAATTTCTATTCCCAATGATTCAAACTGGAGCTAAATTTAGTCTGCTGGCATTCTTAGAGAATGACCTCAGCGTTGTGTAGCTGGGTCTTGGCAGCTGGGAAAATGCACACAGAGACTTTAGATTCTTAACCGTTATCTCAGGGGTCTGCCATGGCCCTTCAACTCAGACAGGATGCAGTGGGAACTGCTTTTCTCACACCTCTTTCTCCAGCAATTTCAGGCTCAGAGAGCTGGAATGATCCAGCTGCATCCAATTAGTCTCCCCCATCAGGACCTGAGAGGAGCTGGGCTGCAGTCTCTGCAGAAGCGCTGGAGTTAGCGGTCACATTTCCAGGAGTGGCTCAGCCTCCTCACCAGGGCACACTCAGTGCAGAGCCTCGCTCTGCAAAGAAGCAGTTAACAATGAGAGCATTGTTTTCCAGAGCCGACTGGTCATTGCACTTTAGTGCAATCACGTTTGTGATTCAGACGGGAGAAGGCAAACCTCCGCTCCAGATCCCCTGACCTGGGTTCAGAGAAGTCTGATTTTAAAAACCATGTACCATTTAAGATGAAGTCAGGGCTGCCCCATCTCTAAATATACTTCTTACTGAAAAATGCCTAGGATCAGCTTTAGTTGAAATATGGAGGTCTAAGAAAAATGATACTATAAATTAAATAACTGGGCCACATGAGAAAACCTAGGTTAGGGTAGGAGGACATTCAGCTATTAGGTTTTTATTTGACTTGATCAGAAGAAACAAATGTTAGCCTAAATTGAATTATTAGGTGCCCTTTTCTGCTTTGCCAAGGTCTGTATGTCTCACTGATTCTCTTGGGGATCATCGTGTGCCATTTTTTAACTTAGCTTGAAGAGTAACGTGCATGGAAAACATGAGAATCGTTTCAACGGTTACTATTCAAAGGGTAACCTTAGTTTTCTGTGGTGCTAGTTGATAGTGCTCTTATATGGCCACAGTTGAGCTAGCTCCTGTTGGGTTTGATTGCTTAAATCTTGGGGGTACCCAAATACCATAATAAGAGCATCTCAGAAGAGCCATACAAAGATCATGCATGTTTCCAGGCTGGAGTTCAATGTTGGGTAGCTCCCTCCTTACCTAGTTGAGGTTAAGTCACTGATATCAAATGAGCAAGTTGACAGTATTGGAAATAACTTCAGCATTTCAATCTAAACAAAATACGTCAGGTATTATTATCCCTACTATATACAAGAGAAAATCGCAATCCAATGGGTGGAGTTTGCACTTTGCAGTCATAAGGCTAGTAAACAGCAGAGCTCAAACTTAAAGTCCCTGGCACTTGGCATAACACTTTTATACACCCTGATAGCCCACCACGTAGGTTTTAATAATTTCAAGGTGACTCATAGCTGCCCACTCAGTCCTGAAAGTGCCTCAGGCTGCAGATATGTCCATGCCTTGATAGAAAAAGGAAGAAAGAGAAAACAGTCAGGGGACCACATGTGCAAGTGCCAGACCTTTGAAGTCAGCAGTTCAAAGTCCTGTCACTTCTACAGCACAGTTATATCACCTAGTCAGGGTAGGGCTCAAAACCCTACCTAAGTTTCTAGGGGGTTGAAAAAGGCGACTCATGTCAGATGGAGCCTATGCATTGTCAGCCCTGTACTTCAGATCTGATGCAGCTTGCAGAAGGAGCTAGGCACTGGGAGAAGTCCTCATTGGCGGGGTCGGGGGCAGGGTAGGGGGGTAGGGAGTGCTTTGTATGAGCTTTCACCTGGGATGCACAGAAGTTGGGCTCCATCAGTGGCATGAGTCTCCTGCAGCCATGCACAGGGAAACCAAATTGCAAATTCTTGTGTCTTTCCAAACAAGTTAATACACATTCTCCTACCGGAGGGAAAGGCAGTCACCCTCCTCAGCCAGTGACTCAGAAGTGGCTCAAGCTGGCTTCCCTGTTCTTGTCCAGAGCTGCACTCTCCAAGCCAAACAGGACAGCTTTACACAGGAGAATGACAGAGCCTTGGGGAGGCCCTCCTTGGTGGTCTGGCTTCAGCTGTGTTTGGTGATAGCAGAGCATGATGTAAGGCTTGGTTGTTCACTTAACTCTTGGGTGAGACCAGTATTTGAGGCTCTGCTTGTATTGTTTTCTGGCTTCTGATGTTTCTAAGAGGAGTATCTATTTCTTCCCCCTTCAGAACAGCCTGCACACAATGAGAGGCTTTCACAGCCGTTTGTTCCCCACACTCCTCCTCCCCCACCCCTCCCCACACCCACTGGGTCTCTAGGATTAGGACAGGCCCCTGCTGATTAAAAGCAACATTTCCCAGCAACATGGAGTGACAGGGAACCTGAGTGAGAGGTGGAGTATGCCACATCTGACCAAGGGTGAGTATGGTGAACATGTTGGTAGTTCCGTTGCTCGCAGAGACTTGGTGGAGGCCCTTATCCTGGATTCATTTCTCATCTTAATTACAGATCAGGGATGGAAATATTAACACACAGCAATCCCCACAGCAGGGCTACGTGCCGAGCTCCAGGGCCCTTCGAATAATCTCCAGCTGCAAACGCTGCCTGGCTACTTCACACTCCACCCAACTCAATAGACCTAAAGGTGAATTCCTCATCATTCCCATCAAACTAGCCTTGGATCCCGGGTCATCCCAATCCCAATCACCTGCCACACCGCTCACATCAGAAGCTTCCGTTCCTCTCATTCCCGTGTCCAGTTAGTCCGTAAGTCCCTTCCAATTGCTCTTGGACGACTCTCCCTGTGGCCTTCTCTGATGCCAGTTTTTACTATTATTATGCCATTTTCCTCCCATCCCTGGACTTCCAAACATGTCACAAGGAAAAATTTAAGAAATAATGCCTGAGTTCCCTCTTAGACCAATTAGAATTATGGAGGGTGGTAAGAGAGTCAAGTCTGGGCTTCCGTATTGTTTTTACTCGTCTTGCATCATTTTGATGGATAGCCAAGGTTAGAAACTGTGGCTCCACTATGCCATGTGCAGTGCCAATCCGACCCTGTCCCTCAGCCCCTTGCCTGAACAGCATCCTCCCTTCTTGTCTGGATTTGAGACAGGCTCCTGATGAAGCCACTCAGCCTGGTTGGTCTCATCATTTTCTCAGGCCATGTTGAGATCATTGTCTTTAGCACTCATCTCCTGCTTTTGAACAGGGCCTGCCTTCTGCCTTCTGACCACCCAGTAAACCTAGCATAACTACTTGATTTCAAATGCAAGGGTGCCACAGGTCAACTCCTTGCAGCAAAAGAGAACATATCATGCTTGTATTTCTACTGTCCTTCGGGCATTTTCTAGCAGGATGGTAGTTTAGGAGACACCAGTCTGGAAGGCAAAAGACCTTAACTCTGCCCTGGATATGGAAATAGTTCTGTAGTCGTCACCATCTCTGTCACCCTCAGCTTCTGGCTGTCTATCTGAACTATGAAGGAATTGCATTAGATGTTCTCTTATACCCTAGGTATGAAATTTATGATGATTTCTATTAATGATATCTACATCCCTCAGAGCTCTTTGTGAATTGAACTGTTTTCAGCTCAGGCTTTCTCATAATGACACATTTCTGGCTATGTTTTCCATAACACTGAGCTAGTAGAAATCAGTGTAAATTTGACAAGTGAATGCATTAAAGATTTCTTGCTAAGCATACATGGGCATGCAAGAGGTCCGCACTTTTAAGAGATACCAGTATGAATGGGACAAAGAAATACAGGCAATTCACAGATCCCTCACAACTTCATGCTCCTACTCCTTCCCCAAATGCATCCATCAGCATGACCCCAATCCTAAAAATAAAGAACTCAGCTATTTTGTGGTTTCCCACTCATGGAGTACGTGTTTGGAAATTGACTGGATCCTTTGAGGCTTCAGCTCTGACTCCCCACCCACCCCCTCACCTCCAGATTGAGCAACCAGGTCTTTTCAAATGGAATCCTGGGGCATCAACACACGTTTTACAAAATAGCATTCCAATGATGACTTAAGTGTCACTCAATGAAAAACAGATGGTTCACATTGCCTCTTAAACATAATGTATTTAAAACTAAAACCAAATGAAGAAATATTTGATGCAAACTCAATTTGGGTTTTCCCAGCCTTTGGGGGTACAATGCCAGTTTCGCATAAGCAGTTGCATCTAAAGGCCTCGTAATATGTTGCACGTCGGTCAGTTTCCTCTGCTGCAGAGAAGAGACAAGCTCCCAGCACCTTAGTAGGCCACTGTCCTAACCTTTGGCCATACACTGAAATTATGCAGGGGGGTTTCACAAGTAAACCAGGGCTTTGTTTTCTCCCCTGACAATTGGTATCATTGGCCTGCAGTGGTCCTGGCATTAGCCTTCCTTCAAAACCTATTGTATGATCAGGTGAGCGCTCAGGTTGATCACCGTTGTTATGGGGACTCCAAGGAGCCCAGGCACTCTGACCAAGAAAAATTTTCTTCAAATTACTTAGATGAATCAAAAGGAAAATAAAACTGATAAATTCTGTGGCCATGAGGGTTGGAGTTATGGAGGAAAATGCAGTAAAGTTGTAAGATATCCACAGACAGACAGAGATGCCTGGAAAGCTAATAATTTTTCCATCACTTGGCCCAAAGACTAGGGAGACTGTAAAGGGAATTCTAGCATTCACCAGAAGATCAGTGTTGGTGTCCAAATTGCATCTCCCCACCCTTTCTTTATTTCTTGCACTGAAGTCCTAACCCCCAGTCCCTTAGAAGAAGGCTTTATTGTGGACAGTTTCCTTGCAGATGTAATTAGTTGAGATAAGGTCAATAGATGGACCCTAATTCAATGTGGTTGGTATTTATTTAAACAAGAGGAAGCTTGAGAATACAGATGCACACAGGGAGATCATCATGTGAAGATGGAGGCAGAGATGGAGGTGATGCTTCTACAAACCAAGGATCACCAAAGATGGCCAGCACACTACCAGAAGCTGAGGCATGGACAGATTCAGAAGCAACCAATCCTTTCGACACCTTGATCTTAGAGATTTCTAGCTTCTTGAATTATGATATGATAAACTTCAATCACTGAAGTTACCTAGTCTACGGTACTTTGTTATGGCAGCTCAACAAAGTAACACATGATCTTGATGGTTCTTAAAATTCCCTTCACTCAGACTCTCTGAGAGGAGATAGGATAAAAAAAATGAGAAATCAATTAGCACTAAGTAAACAATCACTATGTGTCCCCCTCTCTGCTAAGTGTTTTTGTAAATCCCATCACAACTTGACCTCTACCACAGGTTTCAGTGTTTGGTGTGATTATTTCTAACTACAGGTGAGAAAACATAGGTCAAAATTATCTGGCTATAATAATCATCATAAACAAGAACAGACAAAAAGACAAAAGGAAAAGGAAAATTCTGGCTTGGTGGAAGTAGGACTTCTAAAAATTATATGTATCTGTAAGTAAATGAACATAAAAAAAGTGTTCCTGGCCTTCCAAAGTAATGTTTCCCACTGCCTTTAGGTCTGTACTATTCACGGCTATTAAATTATCTCCCTTGTAGGAAAATGTGCAAACATTTTCTAGTACAGTAACATGAGCAGTTGATAGAGGAGAAATTACCTCCACTTGGTGTAGAGAGAGGGTTTAGATAGGGTGTTAAGTCTGTTAGGGCTTCCATACCAACACAAAACCAACTGGATGTCTTATATAGTGGACATTTATTTTCTCACAGTTCTGGAGGCGAGAAGTCCAAGTTCAAAGGGTTGGCCTGGTTGTTTATTTCCAAGGCCTCTTTCCCTGGCTTGTGAATGGGCCTGTGGCTGTGTCCTCACATGGTCTTTCCTCTATGCACACACTTCCCCGGTGTCTCTTTGTGTGTCCAAATTTCCTTTTCTTTGTCTGTCTAAATTTCCTCTTCTTAAAAGAACACCAGTCCTGGGATTAGGGCCAACACTAATGACCTCATTTTACCTTAATTACCTCTTTAAAGTTCCTGTCTCCAAATACACTCACATTCTGACACACTGCAGTTAGGAAGTTGGTAAATGAATTTTAGCAACACGCAATTCAGCCCGCAAGGAGGGGACTGGCGCAGGCTCCAAGAAGCACTGGTCCTTATGGGCAAGTGAGCAATGAAAGTGTTTGTGACATCAGAGGGAGGTCATTGCCCAAATGATTGGCACTTCTACAACAGACAGAGAGTTGTTTATGTTGGCTTGGTTTTTTTCTTTTTTCTCTATAATCTGATAGAGATTTATCTGAAGAGTTAAAAAATGTGTTTGCAAATGCTTAAGATCTTGCTGCTCTTTTGTTTGGTTGCTATTACTGCATATGCCTGGTTTGGAGTGGGTCTGCCTTATTTAAAAGCCCCTCACCTTGAAGGCAGGGCCCTCCAGCAGCACAGGTAATGGCAGGCACCTTTTCCATTTCAGACAAAATGTGTAAGAAGGCAGGCTTAAAGGCAGAGCTGATGACTTTCCAGCCATAAGATGGGAGTAATAGGATAATAATGACACAAATGTGACATGATGGGTCAGAACACTGGCCTCATCCAAGGAGACCGACATAAGTACATGCTCAATCAAAGTCAGCTTTCCGCCTTTTCCTCAGAACCAAGGAGCCAGTCACAAAGCAGCCACGGAATGGAAGCCAGGGAGCAGTGAGGTATGAAAATAGACTGCTGAGTGACAGTGGAGCCAGGGAGGGGACACCCACCTTGTGTCAGCCAGCAGAGGCTGTTGTCTTTGGATTCTGAAGGAATTTTGTTCAACATTTTTCCAGAAAAAAGAAGAGGCAGGAAATCAAAGAAAAACATCCCTGAAGACCCTTCCATCCACTCTTGGGGAGCCATGAACCGAGGCCTGCTAACCATGGCCAAGTGGAGGCTAGTTTACACCTTGGCCCTGCCCGGAGTCACCCCAGGGGCCTCGGCCCTACCAGGACGCGTTGGCTGTTCTCTGGCTGACACTTTCTGTCACAAATTAAGCCAAGCCTGTTGCCCAGTGTGATGGCAAGGCCAGGCGGAGGCCCCCCGCCACACTGAGCAGAACACACTGGAGCTCTTCTAGCTTGTGGAACAAGGCTTACTTTCATTTCCTCTGGCCCCTGCTGCGTGAAGAGGAGGTGTCGTCTGGCAGACCATTAAAGGGAGAATTAAATTGCCAGGCAGATGTGACTGTTCTGCTGGGCTCTTCACAGGGCAGTGACTGCGAAGCCTTCACAAACTTAAAGTCATGGGAAACTGAGAGGAGAAAAGATCACCCCACTTCTTATAGCTGGGGAAGCAGGGACCAAGTAGGGATGTGGCGATTCATCTACTTAATTACACACAGAGAACTAAGTCATACTGTGTTGGGATGGGACTTATCCAGGGCTCTTGAATCTAGTGCTGGCTCCCCAGCTCTCCCACGTTCGTGTCTTTGTCTCTCTGCCCCTTTGCTCTCTCTGGGACCCTTGCCTGGGACACCCTTCCCTCATGCTTTGTTATGCCCTGGAAGCCTCAGTTCAGGCCTTTGCTGGGCACGCACCTGTTTCAGGCTGAGTGATGGAGGTGCTCTCTGGGCTGTCACACCACTTACCTTACTGTCTTTTAACTGGCTGTGTGTTCTCTCCACCCGGCTCCAAGGCAGGCCTTTGAGGGTGGAGGCTGGCACAGGGGGGAATGGGAAGTGTTTGGTTACCTGTGAAATGCAGAGCCTGGGTGTCCAGAATCAACTCTCTCCCTTGCCAGAGTTCCTTTGGAGCTTTGGAACTTTGTGATCAGCTAAGATTTGTGAAATTGTCTTACTTCTAAAAAGCTAATTTTTACCTACAAAGATGAAATAATTTAAAATTCAACAAGGGCTTTTGCTTAGGATCAGAAGTTTTGTTTTCCAAGGGATGGAAAGTGGGTTTGGTTTATCTACAATAACAGAACTGAGTTTCCTACATGGGCCCTCTTGGAAGCCTTCAAAAGACTTCATATGTCCCCTGTGTCTTTATTGTTGTTGTTAGTTCATGAATGACACTTTTAAAAAATAAGAATGTTCTCTGAGTTAGAAAATCGAAGGAGCTGGTGCTTTGGGTTGAATTGCCAGGAATGGGCCCTCAGAGGATGAAGGAAGGCAACAGGACCCGGTGAGTCTAGAAGTAAGGTAGGAACTGTCATTGACATGGAGAGAGGAAAAGAGGAAGGTGGCACCATAGGACTCATGCTTCACACTGTCCCTGGGCAAATGAAGTCCATGGAAGATGAGAGGATTCTCCATGTCGGTGATTTCTAAGTTTTTCTGCATGTTTGATCCATATGTGGAGATTTAAAAAAATATGAATGCCTAGTGAGGATAAAATTTATAGACCATGAAATAGATATTTGGGGTGTAAATCCCAGGCATTGGTATTTGTTAAACTTGCTCCAGATCGTTTTAATGTTCAGGCTGAGGAGAGAACCAGTGATGTGAGGTCTCAATTTAGCAATGACATGGGGCTCTGTCTACTTCTTAGTGGGAGCTGAGGATCATTGAACTTATCTTTAAAACTAAATTTGGGGGCTACATGTATAGCTCAGAGGCAGAGGATGTGCCTAGTGTGTATGAGACCCTGTGTTCAGTCCCTGGCATCACAAAGTCAAACAAAACACTTCTGAATTTGGGCTTTGGATTTGTTAAGACATCGTGAGTACCTTGTTCAGGGCACTTGCTTTGGAATCTGCCCCTTCCAAGGCCAACTTCCTTCTAAAGAGCCACTCTGCCACCTCCCCAAGCACCCATGTTCTACTGCCCATGCTTTGTGTGCCTTGCAGAAAATGCAACCAAGCCCAGGCCATCTGCCCCTGAGCTCCGAGGACTCAAAGCACAGATAGCTTGGCCTCTTTGTGGCCTTTGCTCAGTTTGAACTCTCTGTAGTTTAGCAGAACCAAGGCCTTGCACAAAAAAGGGGTCCTTTTCATTCTTCTTTGGAAACAGTATATGAGCAGGTTGAGAGACCAGACACTTTGGAACCAGGTGCACCTGCCTTCAAGCCCCAACTCCTGCATTTCCAGGACACACACAACTTTGTCAATTACTGTTATGGTTTAGATATGGTGCCCCAAAGCTCACATGCGAGACAAGGCAAGAAGGTTCAGAGAAGGAATGACTGGGTTACGAGAGCCTGAACCCAGTCAGGGAGTTAATCCCCTGATGGGACTAACTGAGCGGTAACTGAGTGGTGCGGTGTGGCTGGAGGAGGTGGGATTCGAAGTGTGGCTTTGAGTATATATTTGTATCTGGCGCGTGAACTCTTTCCCTGCTTGCTGATCACATCGTGGGCTCCTTCCCTCCGTCACACGCTACCGCCATGTTGTTCAGCCTCACTTCAAGCCCCAAGGAATGGAGCCAGCCTTCTATGGACTAAGACCTCTGAAACTTTGAGCCCTCAGATAAACTTTCCTCCTCTGAATTTGTGCTGGTCAGATCCTTTAGTCATAGCAGTGAAATAGCTGACTAAGACAATTACACATAAAAGTCTGAGGCTCAAATTCCTTCTCTATAGAATGGGAACAAAACAATAGGGAAAATTTAAGTGAAAGAATTTGCAATTCAGCAAACCCTGCGGGTAAGTTAGATTCTTTCCCTTCCCCCTCTACCTTCACCCCCGTGCCTACCAGGCTTCAAATGTATGGTAGATGAGAAAATGAACTGCTTTGTGACTTGATAAATAAATTAGTGGATTCCAGGTGCACCATAATTGAACAAAATATAACATGAACATTTTTGGTTTCTTAGTTGAATGAAAAATAGCTCCCAAAAGTTGTATTTTATGGGATTTTAATTAATGATTTATTGAGGACTTTCCTATAAAAGGAACCCCGCCACCCCAGGGTACATACAAAGTATAAAAACACCAACTTCCCTGATCCACAAACCAGTCACCACTGAAGGGGCAGGCATGGAAAGAGGAGCCAGATTGGTCAGGAAATGCCCACGCACAAAGTGGGCCCTGCAGACAGCAAGTCTAAGGGTTAGTTATGACAACCCTCTCTACTGACACCTCCCCAGTGGTAGCACTGCTGATGTCCATGTCCATGCTCAGTTTATGCTAATCTCCACAGAATCCACCCACTCTTTTGCACCTATGAGGAAATAGATTCCAGGAGGTTAAGCGATGTCCCAAGCCACTCAGTAAGAGGCAGAGGCAGAGATCCAACCCGCACACACCGGACGCCAGTGTCCTAGACACCATCCCATCTTTGAGAACCTGAGACAGAGTCTTCTGACAGTGAAGAGGTGGTGAGTTGTGGCTTTCCTTTCAGGCCAAGCCTAGATCTAAAGGCAGGAGGGTGACAAAGTCAGCTTTCATTCACTGTAACAAAATACGTAAGAAAACCCACATGCAAAGAGGAAAGATTTATTTTTGCTCAGAGTTTCAGAGGTTTCAGCCTATGGTTGCTGGGCCACATTGCTTTGGGGCCTGTGGTGAGGCAATCCATTGAGGCAGAAACTGGTGACACTGGAAACCTGTTGACCTCATGGGAAGAGAGAAAGAAGAGGGAGCAGGATCCCAATATCCTCTTCCAGAGCACGCCCTTCAATGACTTAACTTCCTCCCACCAGGCTCCACCTCTTAAAGGTCCCACCACCTTCCAACAGCCCTGCAGACTGGAGTCCAAGCATTTAGAATATGGCCTTTGGGGAACCTTTAAGACCAAAACACAGCACTCTGTACTGTAAGGAAATACAACAAACCCTTAAAGTTGGGATCTGAAGGGATCTGGGGAAGATCCAGAGGAGCCAGAGACTCACACAGATACATCAAAGAACATAAAATAAACATTTATGTTGCAATGTAATAGTTTGAAGCAACATTTGCTGACTTCTCTGGGAAGGGGACAGTGTCAATGATAACAAAGACCCTTAGAACTCTGGGCCAGATCTTTGCTCCTCAGGGAGAGGTAACCTGCCAATGAGGAAGCCTGATTGTTTGTGACCTGTCCCCTCGTGTCTTAAAGTTTTCTAGTTAAGACCAGCCCCAGATATTCCCAATATTTCATATTTAGCTTAACTGAGCTGAAATATTCACACGGGCGCCCTCATGGCTTTTGTGATTTTGTTTTTGGCTGTTGTTACACATGTGTGCCAGGCTCTTTCCTGTCCCTGTGCATAGACTGTTCCCTGACCCATCCATCTCACCCAAGGAAGTCCTATTTATCCTCTAGTGTGGTTTCACGTGTTCTTCCTTAGTAAGGTCTTTTAGTGCCAGCTCCAAATCTGATTAGGATCCTTCTTTTTTTTTTTTAATATATTTTTTTAGTTGTAGATGGACATAATATCTTTATTTAATTTATTTTATGTGGTGCTAAGGATCGAACCCAGTGCCTCATACATGCAAGGCAAGTGCTTTACCACTGAACCACAATTCCAGCCCCAGGATCCTTCTTATAACTGCCTTGTCTGTACCTACCTGCTTTGCTAGCTTTTACTGTCTGCTTTGCTCTCTTCTACTCTCCCAGGACCTGGGACATACAGCAACAGTAAAAGCCAGCTATGCTGGGCTGGGGTTATGGCGCAGTGGTAGCGTGCTCGCCTAGCACGCGTGAGGCACTGGGTTCGATCCTCAGCACCACATAAAAATAAAATAAAGACATTCTTAAAAAAAAAAAAAGCCAGCTATGCTGAATGGATGAATTAGTGTTAAGTCTTAAGAACAGGGAGCAAATAGTATGTGTATGTATGCTTTATATAGTCTTTTCTTGGGAATACACTTTAGAGACCCATACACAGGAAACATAGGATAGGCATATTTATCATTAGGGTCTGGGGTCAAAGTGCATTTCCTTATTTTTGTCTATGTTACCTACATTTTGCACAACAAACATACATGATTTTTTATAATTAGGCAAAAAGAGTGAAAATAATTTCCATAAGACTTGGTGAAGGATACAAAATAACATAATGCTGTTTTGTGTATGTAAAATGTACCTTTTTATTTGCTGAAATGTGGTAATAGTGCCTTTCGCTTCCATTGCAGTGTTTCACAGCTCTCTGGGTAGTTTTACATCTTCCCCCACACCTGACTTCCTCCTCTCCATGGCCCACCTTGCAGAGAGGTTTGCTTTTCACTCTACAGATGAAGATGAGGAGGCCCGACCGTGCATGCTACATAGTGCAGCTGGAGTCGGCACGTTGACTGTCAAGCACCTTCTTGGGAAGGGCATTTGGTTTCTTGTAGCTTCAGTTTCTTCATAAATAAATTTGAGAGAGATGTACTGACCTTCTGGAATTGCAGCTCTGTGCTTCAGTGATCGGGTCACTGCACACACATCAAAGATGCTCAGACACTCAACGGACTCACAGGAGAGCCAAAGCAGACTGAAGAACGGCTAGGTGCCCAGGCTTGTTTGTACCTTTCCCACAGGCTATACTGTTAACTGAAAATAAGTTTCCAACCCCCTTCATCACTTTAGGTACAAGATCCACTTGTTGGACTAAAGGATGCAGAGGTATCTGGTAGAGAAACTGCGTGGCCTGCATCTTTTCAGGATGGTCTGCTGTAAACTGGACAGAGTGTGAGTCAGAGGGTCTAACATGTTGTATTTAGTTAACCTTTTACTAAATGCCTTCTCATAGAAGACTGTGTGCTATGCTGGGGTACAGAAATAAAAAGCAACCTTTGTAATCTTTGTGTTCCTGGTCTCAAGTAGGAGGCATGGTAAACCCTCATTGAACCATGCCATGAGTGAATGGATGAACTTTTAAGAGCTTTCACAGACTCTTGGCCCACTGCAGTTAGAGATCCCTGTTTCGTCACCTTTTTTTTTTGTTTAAGGTAACTAGTATTTCTTTTTTTAAAAAATATATATATTTTTAGTTGTAGATGGACATAGTATCTTTATTTTATTTATTTATTTTTATGTGGTGCTGAGGATTGAACCCAGTGCCTCACGTATGCGAGGCAAGTGCTCTACCACTGAGCCACAACCCCAGCCCTGTTTTGTCACTTTTGAGGGTACATTTAAAGCCCTTGCGGAGATGCTGAGATCTAAAGACCTTTAATGATTGCTCGTTGAAATGTTGTACAAGGTCCTGCCCCTGAAAGGCCCACTTTGACTTAATCTTCTTTTCTCACCATCTGGAAATTCAAATTGCTTCCAAACAAAGCTTCTGTATTTATACTGGACCTCAGAACTGTGTAGTTGATCCCATATATCATCCTAACCCCAGAAGGCTTGTGAAATCGGAGATTTACTTCAATACAAATCACTTATACAAAAACAACAAGTTAGCAAACTACATGTGACTGAGTGAGAAACATGTTAGAATTTGACCCTGGGCTTGTCTTGAGCAAAATGGAGAGTAAAGAGGACAGTGTGAATACTGTCCTCTCGAAGTACTGTCATACTCGAAGTGAAGCTCACTGGAAAATTATACTTGACAAACTTTTGGAAGTTAGGTATGAAGAAGTTCTGTTCCTCCTCCATCTCTCTGGCTTCAAGTTCTAAAAACCTGACCCTTAGTGTCACCTCTTGGATATCTCTTGCACCTCAGTGGCACACGTGTGCTGTGTGATAACACGGTGGTTCAACCCTCTGGTTCTGTAACGATTACCATCCAGGGACCGTTCATCCCTGGGTGCATTCTGCCAAGACAGTGGGCAGGAGAAGCACAAGAGCTGGGGCCTGAAGACTCTCAGCACAGGGGATGTTGCTGGGAGTCTGAGCTCTGCTTCCACTGGCATGTAGGAGCATAAGAACTTGTCCTAGATTCTGCTTGTCATGTCCTATTTTGTTCAGAGTCTTTAGAACCACAATCAGGAACTCTTTGGGTGTCTGAGTTCCTATTTTCTGACAAGGGAGCCTGAGCATGGAGCATCAGCCTGCATGACAGCCAAAGGAAATGGACACGGTGGAGCGAGGCCCATGGGACCTGGGCAGCAGTGGGGCTGAGGAGATCAGATGGGGACTCCTGATAGTGGCATCTCATGGCCATGTGACCTCATATTTTGACCTACCCTTTTTCCTATATCTTTCTCTATCTTTGACATTTGGGAGATCTGAAAGTAAAATTCCTGATGGCAAAGGAGTGTGCCGCTTAAAGAAAAGGAGAAAGAAAGCATTTGTTGAGGACCTGTGGGTACTTCACTTACATTGTGGCATTCCTGTCTTCTGGAAAGCCCAGGAGAAAAACATCCTTATTATCACTAACTGAGCTTTGGAGATGTTAAATAACATGGTAAATTATGTAACTGAATACAGTCAACCCACTTGAAATACATCATTCTTCCTGTGTCACATAGCACCTGCCTTGGGATCATGGGTGAAAAGCCTGTTCTTGGGTCATCCCGAGTGAGGTGGCTTTTCTGAGTCTTCTCGCAATGAGAGTCTGGGATCCAGGACCTGGGTCAAGTATGCGTAGTGCACTTTATGTATCCTGAGAACGCTGCTTTGCTTCTGGGAGCTTTTGTTTCCCCATTTGGCCAGTACAAATAGTGACACTGTCACTATCCACTAGGCTATCTGGAATTAGAAGGAACACATTTTGGGTAAAAGTCCATGGAAAGAAGTGATTGCATGGTTATGGTTGATGATGTCATTGGTTTTTGCAGAGAGTTGAATAGGTTTGTTTTGGAGGTAAAAATTGGAAAAGGTTGTCCCCAGGCCACCAGCCACCATACCCAGCAGGAAAAACTGTTAAACGATATTTCGTGGGGAGGGTGGAGTAAGACATTCTTCCTCTGTGCAGCTGGCTGGAAGGCAAGCAATTCAAATGGACAGGGAGAGGCAGGCCCTTGGTTCACAGAGGAGACTGTGGAGTGTGTTTCTCCCCCAGCCTCTCTCCAACACCGGGAGAGAGCTGTGGCTTCCCTGTGCTGATTAGTCGCCCACATCCCTCCCTCCCCTTCCTCAGCCAGTGATTTCCAGCCCTGGGATCTGGAGTACAGGAAGATCAGGTTTACATCCTAATCCCCAGGAAACTCTGCCTCTGCTCTCCAGATTCATTCCAATCCAAAGGTGAAAGGAAACTAAGAGTTAGCTGATGCCAAGAAAGGCAATCAAGCCACAGGATCCAGAACCAGTTAGGCCGACTTGGGCTTTCTGCGCCATTGCCGCTATTAACACCTGGAAAGCCTTTGATTCTCACATTAGCAAAACAGACCATAAAGCCCAAGCTTCCCTTCTTCCCACAGAAACCAGGCCCATGGCAAGGGGGAGCAGGCGACTGTCACAAAGGGGCCATTCAGCCATGGAAACCTTCTTGATCGGGCCTCTGGGAGACTCCAACAAGCCTACTCATCGGAATGTGTGGTCAGTTACAGCGTCAGTCCCCAGTGGGGCTGGGGAGATACCCTAGGAATCTCTTGGCTCAGGACAAGATACCTTGTTTAACAGAGAAGGAAACTGGTGTTCTAGGTGAGAAATTTAGTTTTCAAGTGACTTTCCCTATCTAGCCTGTGCCAGATACCATGTAAGATGTTGAGGATACAGAGACTCCTAACTTGGTCTCATTCAGAAAAGGAGACTGTCCACAGTGACATATGCAGGAAATGTTCACCATCTGTGACCAGATACAAAAGAGCTGTGAATATTCCTAATTAGAATGTCCACAATAGGGTTGCCTGTGGGGACACACGTACACAAACACACACACACACATACACACACACTGTATGTAAAGGTGATTGAATCACAAAATATTTGTTTCAAATTAGCTATATGCTTAAAATATCATTTATAAAATGTGTTGTCTTCTCCTCTCATGTTGTGAAACACATTTATTCAAACTCTCCACGTCTCTGGTGTCAGGTCTCTCTCATTGGCAGAGCAGCTCTTGGCCCAGCACACCTCCTCTCACCCCATCGGAGGCAGCTCTCCACAAGTTTCCATTCACTATTCATGACCTTCACAGCATAAATCTCTTACTCTATTGCTTTCTGAAAGACTTTAAAAGTCTTCTTTGTGACAACATACAAGGAATGGACTCGAGAGGTCATAACCACCTCTCCCTCCCCAGGGGAATATTTACACCTACATTAAATTTCTTTGCTTTCTTTGTTAATAATTCCATTAAGTGATTTCTGTGGGGACCAAATACCAGTACTTACTGAGGTTGCTGCATGCTAATGTCTCTTCTACAAAATACTATTCTGATTTGAAAAACAAAATATAGGGGGGAGCTCCATATAATAGATTTTAAACAGAATTAGATATAATGCAACTCCTTACTTCCAAAAGGATTTTTTTAAATAAATTTTGCCTTTTAATCAGGCATCTGTGATTAAAAATATATAAACTGAAAGGTAGTACAGAGAGTATGACTGACTTTTTCTGGGAGAGACAGTTTACTTAAGAGACTTTGCAAAGAATTTGTATGGCTGTGGTCATGCTATTAAGGAAGTGAAGTTGGGAGGATCCCTCATACAAAGCACCATAGGAAAACGTTAAGAAATAGAAAGGGTCTGAAATTTTATCTTCTTTGCAGGCTAATAGGATAGGTGCCAGAGTTTCACAGATGTTGGCAGAAGAAATGAGACTCTTGGTTCAGAGACAAATGACTTAATATTTAAATATAGCTGGCAGCAGAAACTTCATGGCTGTACTGGTTCTCCTGGATTCCCATGTTTCTTATCTTTTTTGAAAACTTAATTAATTAATTTTTTTTTTGGTACCAGGGATTGAACTCAGGGGTACTCGGCCACTGAGCCACATCTCCAGCCCTATTTTGTGTTTTATTTAGAGACAGGGTCTCACTGAGTTGCTTAATGCCTCGCTGTTGCTGAGGCTGGCTTTGAACTTGTGATTCTCCTGTCTCAGCCTCCTAAAGTGCTGGGATTAAGGGTGTGCGCCACTGCACTGGCTCCATGTTTCTTTTGGAGGCAACATAGAAGTGGGCTTGGATGGACACTGCACATAGTAGATTTGCATAACATTTGAGAAAACCAGAGCTCAGGGAACCTGAATCTTTTATAGTGGACTGCCAAAAAATATGTGCAATTCTTTCCCTAGAGAAAAACATTATCTTTTACCTGACAGTAAACCAACTTGCCCTCTGCTTCAGAGGGTTATATAATCTCTATCTACTAAGGCGATATTCGTCTTTTAGTGATTGTGCTTTCAGGACACTTAAAAATTGAGAATCCAATGGAGAATTGTCTCCCAATAATAAAAACTAATATCTTTGCAATGACTCATTTAGGGTAAAAAAACTAACCAGATCTGCTCACATCCTAGGCAGTGTATCTAACTATACTCCCTACCTCCGATGCTTACATCATTTTTCTGTGGAATCATGGGCTCCCCTAGATAGGACATTAGCAGAAGGGGTCACATGATCAGGAAAGAGACCATGTGGTAGACACAATTCTAAAGTGAATTACAATGATATATACACTTTGTTTAAGTCAGCTTTTCCAAAATTGTGCCAAATACCTGACAATGTAGAGAAGGATAAATTTATTTTGGCTCATGGTTTCAGAGGTTCAGTCCCTGGTGAGTCAACATCAT
This sequence comes from Geosciurus inauris, assembly GCA_004024805.1. NCBI lineage: Eukaryota > Metazoa > Chordata > Mammalia > Rodentia > Sciuridae > Geosciurus > Geosciurus inauris. Next base: position 143,313 of record PVHX01001270.1, on the reverse strand, counting down.
AGCTCTGGGCCTGAGGTGAGACCAACCATCATGGCAGAGGGTGCTCATGAGAGAACAACCAGGAAACAGAGAGGACTACACTCAACAAGGACAAAATTAAACCCCAAGGGTACACCCCAGTGATCTATTTCCACCAGCCACACCCTGTCTGCCTACAGGTATTGTCAATTAATCCGTATCAGTGGATTAATAAATCATTTTATCTCTGAAAATTCTTGCATAGTCTCACACATGAATTTTCTGGGGAACAGTTCACATCTTAACCATACACCCTTTTATAATCTCCTTCCCTTAAGTGTGTGAAGGACCTGTGTGTCAGTTCCTCAATTAGGTTAGTTATATGATAAAGCTCCTGAGATTCTGAAACTGGAATTAACCTCTGATCAGTTGACTTTGAGGTAATCTAGACAGACTATTCTTAGTGGGTCTGATATAATCAGGTGAGCTCTTCAAAACAAGTACTTCATGAGAAGGAGCGAGATGCCAAGGAATGGTGGATGAACTCCAAAAGTGAGGGCCTCAGTCTCACAACTACAAGGAATCTGAATCTGTGAGAAAGCACTCAGCTAGGAAGACGTCCAGTGAGCTTGCTGTCCTGGTAGACACCCTGATTGTCTGAGCAGAGCTCCAGTGGTGGAGTGCATGAACGTCTGATCCCAGGCACAGTGAGTCCAGAGTCTGTTTTCAGTCACTAAACCCATGGCAATTTGTGACTCAGCAGCCCACTGCAGATCACTTCAGACTTCTAGTTCTGTATTTCTTATCTATATTTCTACACGACAACAGAATAAAGACACATGTATTTACTGAGCACTAAAAACAGGTGGGAAATCAGAAAGATAAAAATGTCATGCCCTCTGCAGCTCCTGCCCCCATCCTATTTTGTCTATTTGGGGAGAAGAGGGCACATTGATGAGAGCTCCCAAAACACGCTTTATTTATTTATTTGTATGTTCATTGATAAACATGCAGCTAACACATGAGTATCTCCAGCCCATGGACACTCAACCTCAGCAGAGGAGCCTGGTTCTCTGACTCCACTGCTCAGAATTCTCCAATAGTTTCCCACCTCACTCAGTGTCATTTCCAATTTTGAAAAAGTTGCACATGTTCCAGGCCCTGTTGCTTCTCTGTCCTTACCTCCCACCATGCTCCCTGTCCCTCACTCTTCTTCAGGATTTAGGGCTGCCTCGCTACTCTGGCAATCAGGAGGTTCCAGTTCTAGAGCCTTCACTCTGCCTCTGTCTGGAATGTTCTTACCCAAGATATTCATGTAAATCCCATTATAAGTCTTTATTCAAAATTCACCTGCTCAGTAATGTTCTCCTTGTTTGTCAAGATAAAATTTGCAACCTGTGGCTATAAATGATTTCCCTCCATCTCCACCTTCTCCACTTAATTTTGCCCCATAGAACTTCATCATCATCTAATATGCTCTACTTGGTTACATATTTTGCTTATTATTGACCCCATTTAAAATGTACAGTATGTAAAAGTGGGCTTTCTTAGTTTACTTTCTGATCATTTAATGCTGTATCCATTGAAGAACCACGTCTGATCCATGACAAGATCTCAGCATTTGTTGAATGAATCAATGCTATCTTGGGACATGCCATTTTGAATTCACTTAGTACCTAAAACATTCCTTCTTCTTAGGATTAAGTCACTGATCCTGTGTTAGTGAAGCATTCCCTTCCTATTTTCTGTTGTCCAAATATCTCTCTTGATACTATTTGGGACAAATTGTTCAAAAAGAAAGATGATTTTTAAAGTGACATTAATTTCAGAGTTCTGTTCTTTGGCCAAAAATTTAAATGATCTGAGCTTGTGTTTTAGCTTTGTGTGTGTGTGTGGTACTGGAGAGCAAACCCAGGGCCTCGTACATGGTAGGTAAGCACTCTACCACTGGGCTCCACCCCCGGATGTGAGCTTTTATTTTCTTACATAGAAAAGAAAAGAAATGTCCTCTCAACAGTACAGAAATAGAAATTCAAAAAGTCATTTATGGAAGCATTGCTTGTAATTGCAAAATTTTGGAATCAACTTAAATTGCCCAAACATCGGACACATTACCCAATGGAGCAGTGTGTGTTTTTAAAAATGCGTGGTAAAGCTGTATTGATTGTAAATGATTCCTGGGATATAATTGGGAAAAAACAAAACAAAACAAAGTGTGTATGTAATCAGCTATCTATCATGTAAGAAAGAAGAGGAAACAAATATGCACATACCTTCATCTGTGGTAAACACAAACATGGAGATACAAAGATAATCTAGAGATTAATAATCTCACTTACTTTCTAAGGGTGGGTAGGAAAAGTGTGGATGGGATGGGGAGATAGGAAAGGGGCAGGAAGGATAGTAAAGAAGTGACATTCTCTGAGCATCTGTTTTTGTACAGCACTGACTTTTAGATCTAAGGGAAAAAAATAAAATTAATAAGAATGGAAGGAAAAATCCCAAAAGAACGCAAAGAAAACAAACTAATCTAATAAACCCAGAATTAGAAACAAACAAACAAAAAGTAAAGGGAAAGCCCATCTCATTCGTCACAGGTTAGTTCTCCACATCAAAAGCTGGTGCACCTTCTGTTGAAGGTCAGGTAACAAATAGTGCAGGCTTTGGGGCCTATGACCTCAGTCCTGAATACGTCACCTTTGTATCAGAAAATCAGCATGGGTACTGAGTAAATGAAAGAGAAGTGCTTATGTTCTAATAAAACTTTATGTATGACAATGAAATTTGTATTTCATGTAAGTTTCATATGTCCATAAAATTTTATTCTTCTTTGTTTAAAATGTAAAATCCATTCTCAGCTCATAGTAATATAAAAGCAGGATGGTCCAGATTTGGCCCTTGGCCCATTCTTCACTGACTCTTGTTCTACATCCTTGACTCAATAAGTATTAATTTGATTTTTCATTACCTCAAATGCCCATTTTAATTCTACACATTGCAATTTGGTTTAATTACGTTTCTGCCTCTATCTCCACCACCTCCTCTAAAACCTTATCTACCACTGGACCAAAATAATCTTACTTCATGGCAAAGATATTTTCTTCTATACTGAGAAGACAGAGTGATGACTTCTAGTTTTTAATTTTTTTCTTTTTCTTACTATTTGAATTATTTTCAAAAGTCCACCTTTCCATGGATCTTTGTTGCTGTGTACCACCTTTGTATCAGACTATTTTCAGACAGCCGCGATTCTGCTCTGGTGTCTCCATATTTGAAGTGTCTGCTGTCACCTGCCCGACAGAAATACATCCTCACTTGGATGTTTTGTGGCCCGCGTGGTGCAGCCTAATATCCCTTCACATCCTAACCTGTGCTCTAAGCTGACCATCTGGTGCACAGAGGCCTTTATCTTGTGCTGCTTTGCTGCAAAAGGGGGGCTCTTTCTCCCAATCCTCTTAATATGGCCTCCTATCAGAAATCTTTTGTTTTTCTATCCTCTCCTACAATATGAACCAATCTGTGTGTTTTCTTGTTCTTGTAAGAATGGGACATGTAAAAATACACTTCTCTGAGCATTCCGCCTCTAGCCTTCTGCATGCCCTTGATGGATTTGCTACAGGCAGCACTCTTGTTTCCACAGCTGCACTTGCTGAGATCAGGGGCAGCTGAGCATAAAACCAGGCAGTCAGTGAAAAGGAAAGAAGCAGATCCAGCCTTGCCTGGCTCATGAGCACTGTATGCATGTGATAAGAGTCCTGCTTGTTCAGCTACAGAGATGTACACCTTTCCGGGAGGGTCACAGGTGGGCAGCATTCCCCAGCTGCCATCTTGTCTGGTTAAGATGCTCTGCTGCAGAGGTGCCGGTGGGAACCAGCCACCCACCTTTGCCAAGCTTATTCCTGCCATAGCTTAGAACGAGCCCGGACGCTGGCCTGTTGTTCATCAAAATCCTCACTGCTGATAATCTTGCAACTTCACTACTAAAAATGTTTTCTAAGGTATGTGTTTAGAGACACTGACTAACTTGCCTAAGATTTTGCAACAAGTAATAATCGGCAACAAGATGTACCCAAACGCCAAGGCATGCCCCTTCTGTATGCACCCTGCTTCTGGAGAGGTTAGGCTACCAAGAACTCCTGACAAACACAAAAGTCAAGTAATAAGGCATAGTATGTTCTCATAAAAAGAATGATGAAGTGATCCATCACAAGCTGGAAAGTCAACTGTACTCAGTGTGCTTTGTGGGGCTTTTGTCTGATCCCATCTACGATTCCCTGGTAGACATTGGTATGAAGGCAGAGTTTAGAAAGGAAGGCTGTGTTGTCACACTTCCAAGTTCTCCAGCTTTCTGATTTATATGTCTGCAGCAGTTTGGGGAATGTAGGCATCCATGATGCATATTGCAATCCATAAATTAATGAGTGATTAAAATCTTACTAAGGCAAACACATAGCCACAAATCTGAATGATGCACGATTATTACCAGCCACAGCCAGCAGATGTATAGAAATAATTGGCTTTTAATGCTCATTAGTCAGTTTTATTACAAATAATGCATTTGCATGATGTTTGTAAATTTATGCTCCAGCGGGGAAGACAGGGTGTCAGAATGGGATAAACAGACACAGCAATTAGGAAAGGCACAAAGTATATTCACATTCCAAAGCTGCATTTATTTGTTTGCTTTTAACCTTGCCTCATTCCAAAACAATAAAAATGTAAGGGGATTCGAGGAAATACAGCATGGTAATAATTTTTAAATGAAGAAATTATGGAGGAAGGAAAAATGAAGGTCAGAAAATATAATGAACCTGGAGTGCAGTTAGTATCCAAGATGGATGTCAGAAAATTCTGCATGCATGATAAAAATGTAATGCAGAGCAAAGTCTGCATTCATTGGCATTCAAAGCAAAAGAGCAAATGTTGCCTAGAATGATTTGTGGTACTCACAAGGAAAAAGTAAGAACAGCAGAAAAAGTTTTTCCTGAGGCAAATTTCTTGGTCAAATGACTGAATGGAGAGAAATTTATCATATAGCTGATGATAAAGTTGCATGAGCAGAGAAGGAAGCTGCAGAGATCTTCCTGGCAATGCTCCAGCGTCTGGGCTTGTAACTTTCCACCAAATCACAGTTGAGCACAAATTATGCATGTGACAGAAAGAACTGACCTCTCTTTTCCATCTCCCTTCCTGCCTCAGCTGTGCACATTTCCTGGCCCACCGGCCTGTGTCTTCACCATTAAGGGACCTGCTGCACATGTGTGAACTCTCTTACCCAACTTCATTTTCCCTGAAGCTGTCCTGTTCATTTCTTTTTTCTTCTATTAATACTAATTCAACCCCAAATTCTTCCCCCAAAATAAAACCTCATAATGCATGGGCACATCAGTAACATGAAGTTTCCTCTTCTTGAAGACTTCTTTCCCAGCAGCTCCTACGCAACTGTCACCTTGCAGGACCTGGGGTCTGAGGCCTAGCTATAACCTGAGGCCCCCCTCAGCATGGTGTGGTGGTTTAGTCAGCTTTATTGCTGCTGTGACCAAAAGACCTGACAAGAAAATTAGAAAAGGAAAAGTTTATTTGGGGGCTCATGGTTTCAGAGGTCTTAATCCGTAGATGGCTGGTTCCATCACTTTGGGCCTGAGGTGAGGCAGAACATCATGGCAGAAGAGTGTGGAGGAGGGAGTGGCTGGCAACGTCAGAGAGCGCTCCTCTGAACAAGAACGAGATACATGACCCAGAGGCACTTCCCCAATGACTTTCATCCTCCAGCCACACCCTACCTGCCTACAGTTACCAGCCAGTTAATCCCTGTCCATGAATTAAGGTACCCAACAGGTTAAGGCTCTCATAACCCAATCATTCCACCTCTAAAATTCCTTGCATTGTCTTACACATGGGCTTTGGGGGATACTTCATATCTAAACCATAACACATGAAGATACACCTATTCTAGTGTGATGAATTTCCCATTATTTTGGGGGTTTCCTCCTCTTCCTCCTCTTCTTCTTCCTCCTCCTCCTCCTTTCTCTTTTCCTTTGTAAAGTGCCTTCTTGAATAGCAATCTAGAAAAGGGAATATGAGAGGTAATTTTTTTAAGTTTGTGAACATCTCAAAATGACTAGTTTAATATCATATGTAATTAATGTGCAGATAGTATAGAATACTCATTGGGAATATAGTCATCCCTCAGTGTCCGTGGGGTATTGATTCCAGAACAAAATCCACAGATGTTTAAGTCCCTTATATAAAATGCCACCATTTTTGCACATATCCTCCCCATACCCTCTGGTACATTTTGAGTCATCTCTAGATCACATATAAAACATAATACAATGTAAATGCTGTGTAAATTATTGCTATATTACCATATGAAATTTATCTATTTAGGAAATGATAACAAGAAAAATGGTCTCTACATGCTCAGCACAGACATATTTTTTCCTAATATTTTCTACCCTTAGTTGGTCGAATTTGTGGATGTGGGACCTGTGGACGTGGAAGGCCGACTCTAAGTTTGTCTTACAAGGCCCTTCCGCTCCACGCTGTAGTGCCTGGGCTCTTGATCTGCTCCTACTGGGGTCACAGCATCGTACAGCGGCCTGACTCAGCATACCTACGGCTATCTGCTGTTTGCTGGAGGATGGTGCTAGGCCCTTTAGCTACCTCCTGTCAGAGCTGGTGCTCTGGCAGTGTTTGCAGTTCCAACACCCCAGCAGATTTGGGGTTGTGTGACATTTATTACAATAACTTTTGTGGTTATTGGCCACACACTCCTGTTAGGTAGGTCCACTGGTTTTTGTTTGGTTGTTGGGTGGTTGTTGTTTGCTTTATGTTGTTTCACAGGATTTTGTGCCAACAGAGCCAATCTTCTGTGAGCCTTCACACAGAGGCACTAACACCCTGTAGGCAGAAAGTATCTTGTATTACCTGAACCATCAGTTTCTCTGAGAATGACTTGCTTGCATTTGCAGGGTGAAATGGACTGGCTGATGTTCTGTTAGAGGCTTGATGTTGGTCTTTATTTCTGAACTGGACACTCAGTATAGCTTTGATTAGTGGGAGGTTTAACTTACATAAAAGAGAAAGTCATGCCAGAATACAGGCCAATGTGGGGGTGACATCAAGGAATGCCTAGAACCATCAGAAGATAGAAGAGGCAAGGAACGGAATCTGTATGGCTGTCTCTGGAGGAAGGACGGTTGTATCGATACCTTGATTTTGGACTTCTGGCCTTCAAAACATTGAGATTTCTGTTGTTTTAAGTGATTTTTTTCAAAATAATTTATATGTAATGTTTTATTTTTTATTAGTACACATTATTTATGAAGAACATGGACTTCATTGTGGCATATTTGTGCATGCATATAATATATCTGGATCATTTCCATCCCTCATTATACACTCTTGCCCTCTCTTTCCCCCTTCCCCTGAATCCTTTCCTCTCCTACAATTCTCCTAATTTCACATTTTCTTTTTTTCTTTGTTTTTCTTTTCCCCCTAATTTTCACATATAAAAGAAAACATGCAATACCTGTCTTTCTGAGTCTGGCTTGTTTCATTTAACATGATAATTCCCAATTCCACCTATTTTTCTTCAAATGACATGATTTCTTTCTTCTTTGTGACTGATTATCATGATTATTATTATTCTGGTAATTTATTATGCCATCACAGAAAATTAATATGAGTATGATCCTAGTTTTCCCTGACCACTGGGGTCTTAAATATTTTACTGATGTGGTAGCCCACATATCTTTGCAGAGTTTATCTCCCACCAACTGAGCACATGTCTTACTAAGGCTTCCAACAAGGTCACCACTTTCCATTCATCTGAACTGTTAGCCTGGTGAAACACCAATGAAAGTCACTGATGTAATGTTCTGTGAAATGTCCTCTAGTCCCAGGAACTCTTCAGACTTTATTATCAACAAGGTGGAGGGAAGAGGGAATTACCATCTCCCCGAGCCACACCTATAGACTGTAGTTTTGCCCATTCAATGTAGATATGAACTACTTTGATCTTCTTTTCTGACAGAGACAGAAAGGAATAACAATGCATAGCCACATATCACATACTGAAACTATGTTACTCTGCTGAATCAGAGATACCCAATCTGAAAGGGAGGCTGCCATTGCAACTTGGGTTATACTAGGTAGAGTTGTGGTGATACATTGTCCTCCTCCAGGTTTCATCAGGTTTCTGTAAGGGCTAGACAGATTAACTGAATGGGGATTTGTGAGGAAACACCTCAGCGTCATCTAGATACCTATGGATGACCAATACCCACGAGGGTGTTGTTTTGGACACACCTCTGGAATGCCAGTTCATTTTTTATTTACTGTCTTGGCATGGTATTGGGAGCAGTTTCTGAAGAGTTTGATAAAAGGAGTAGATTTTTGGGCCCCTCATTGGTTGGACTTTGACCAGACTCCATCTACTTCCTTGACCTCACTCTACCACTGGGGCCAGCATGACTTCTGGGTTTCTGGTATCAATGTCAATTTGAGTTTTCCAATTTCCCCTGTGTAAAGTTACCTATTAAGTGTTTATCGGTGCCTTTGAAGAAGTACCAGGGAAGTATCACAATGGCTCCTACACTGATCACCATGGTATTGCAATGTTCTTCACCCTGTCCTCTTCTGTATTTAATGAGTTTTCAGTATAAACACTGAGCCTGAGCAGGTCCAAAACTTGTGCATGAGATTATTTTTTTTGAAGAGTGCTAATTGTTTTCTGCTACCAGATCATTCAACCTTAATTTCTTCTAATGATGCAAACTGAGTATTACCAGTATTGACTTTCCATGTAATTTGATCATCAAAATGCTGCATCTTGTTGATGACCTCTACTTATTCTCTGTGGCTAAGACATTATTGCCAGCCTCTAACATCTTGCCACTTACTACAATAAATGAGTCTGCCTGGATTTTAATAAAGTGCCACCATATGTCTTCAATAGGGATCCTATCATCCATGTTAATTGGCAATGTCTTCTCCTATGATCAATCCCACTACAAAGGAGCACCACCAATGTACTTCTTGGAGATGATGCTGATACCTATTTTGCCAGAATATCTCTTGTTTCTTCTGCTATTTCTCATAAAATAAAATCATATGGTGGGTGGGTGTTTTATACATGCCTCTTCCTGAGATTTTTAATCTTGTTCTCCACCGTTAGAAACCTGGGAGTAGAAAACCTCTTTTACCTGTTGTTAGGCATCAGCCCCTTTGATCAGTCTAGCACCTGCTCCCTGGCTCCTGGTGACCTATGTTAGTAGGTTGTACAGACTACTACTATCTCCCCTTTCCTCCCTCACCAGGCCCAGAACATTCCTGACTGAGTTACACTGCAATTTACCTTAGTCAGGAGGAGCGGGGTGGCTGGTATCTTTCAGGGAGTGAACACTGGGTGGGTTAAAGCAGAGAGGAAGGCCAATTCTGTAGGCTCAGAGATTTGGGGGGATCTGGAAATTCAGAACCCACAGGTGCCCACTCTGTGTGTCATGGTGCCATTCTCTTTCTTCAGTCAGGGCCTTCACTCAGCCACAGCAAGCCTGGCTTCCGAGTTGTTCCTCTTCACAGCTCAGCTGCCTGATTGCACAATGAGCTGCTCTCAGCTTTCTCAGCCTTCCTGCTGCTTCTGCAGGACACGAGAGCCTTTCTATATGATGCTCCAGAAGTTCTGACTTTCACACTGGCCTCTTAGTCACTCTGAACCATATTTGTGTGTTTGTTTAGAGCTTAAAAATAGAGCTTAATGACAGTCATATAACCCATTGTTCTTACAGAGCCTTTTTCCCATACACACCAGATAGTGTACCCCTTTGCACTGATAGAGTATCCCGATGCATCCCTAGTCCAAGTTTTTTTTTGGTACTGGAGATTGAACTCAGGGGCACTCGACCACTGAGCCACATCCCCAGCCCTATTTTGTGTTTTACGTAGAGACAGGGTCTCACTGAGTTGTCTAGTGCCTCGCCGTTGCTGAGGCTGGCTTTGAACTCGTGATTCTCCTGTCTCAGCCTCCCTAAGTGTTGGGATTACAAACTTTTGCCACCATGCTCAGCTCCTAGTCCAAGTTTTGATGAAAGGATGTCACATGTGCCAGAACTATATGTGCTCCACCAACCACAAGTGGCTGCATCTTAGTCACTAGCTGGTGATGAGCCATCCCATTCCCAAACCTCATCCTAGCCCTGTTTGCATCAAGGACACTATTTGAATTCACCAGAATGGAGATTCTGGGATGAAGCTTTATATTCAGAGGGTCTATGATAGTCTCTTTACAGCCAGTCTCCGTGGAAAGAAGGCATAAAAATCAGGATTAGACAAAGGGAAAAGTTGAGCTAACGCAGGCACAGCCTCAGCTAAGTTTATGGAGAAATCAGAAACTAAAGTGGGCAGAGTGGCCCTGGCTGGCAGTCATGCCCCTGAAGTGATTAGTCACGGGACGTGGTCACTCTTGGAAGAACATGACCTTGGGCTGAGAGGATCCCTGAGAGAGCTAGTGGCTGGTTCTTGTGTGCTAACATTCTACCAACAGCTGTGGATAGGCAAGCCCTGGCTTCATGGGGGTTATGAGTGCCACATCTCTATGGTCACCTTGCTTTGCCTCTCCCCAAGGGACACATGGGCAGAACATTAGGATTCCCTCCATCTTCTGCAGGACTGGGCTTATCCCTCCTATGGATACACAGAATTATGCCACGATTCTCAGGAGATGCTTCCCAAAGAGCACAACACCAGAATAATTATCAGTGGGTCATGCAAATCAATATCTTTGGATGTCAGGAGGGAATGTGGAAACTTAAGTATGAATTCCTTAGAACATAGAAGAAGGATTTCAAAATGACCCCATCAGTAAACGTTGCTTGAGGGTCTGTGGCCTGCTAGATCTGTGCCGGATGGCACTGAAGGCCAGATGTGTGCTGCAGGTCCACTAGAGCCAAGAGGCAAAAACACGTGGCTTATTAATATTGTCCATACATGCTGTAATCAAATAATCACCCAAGTACAGTGGAAGCTCAGCAAAGGGAGCTTTGCAAAGAAAAGGACCTCTGAACTTCCAGGGCTGACACACAGCTTCCACTGAGTGAGAGGCTGTTGAATACATTACGAGTAGAATATTAATCGGCAGAGAAATTAGGGTGATGGAAGAATTGCAAGCAGACCTCAGAGACCTTTATGTTTTCCTGTATAGAAAGCAGTAGGTAGTTAGCATGAATATTTATTAGGTGAGGCTAGAAATAAAGGGTGATGTCATGGTGCCTGGAATTCTCCTACAAGGACACTGGGAGAGGGCGTGGTGTTCTGGAGTGTTGGAGCTGTTTATAAAATGGTTCTTCTGTGGAGGTGAGAAGAATGAACTGGTTAAGGCAAGAGCTGAGGGAGAAGACGAAACAGAGGCTACGGCGACAGCCTGGGTAAGTGGTAATGAAGCCCACAGTGTGACACAACCATGGAGAGGGAGAGAAAATACCGCACTCTTGAGGGATCCTGAAGCCACGTTTCTGAAAGACACCCTCAGGGCCAAAGCGTCCTCTGTCCACAGCCCTCCCAGGACTCAGTGGTTTATATGCTTCATCTTGTTTACCTCTCCCAACAACATAGTGAGGTCAATACCATGCTATCCCAATGTGTAGATGAGAAAATTAAGCCTAGAGACCTTAGGTGACTGGCAGAGTAGGATTTGAGTACAGGCCTGACGGTCTTGCACTGTAGCACGGTGCTTATGATCGAGAACACATCGCTGCGACTACCGAGACGGATTGCTTTTGTAATAACCAGACAACACGAACAATGTTTTTTAAGCCCAGCCTGTGTAATATTGCTGGATATTTAGGAAGTGAAGACACATGACCTGAACGGTGCAGAACGTGTTGTGGCTGACGGAGTCTGAGCCACCCCAGAGCTACTCACATGGGCTTCTCTGAACCCCACGGGAGACAGCCACAGCACTTGCACAAGAAATGGGGACACATGATAGTGCACTCAGATGGCCTCAAAATATCTCAGTGCACTCGTTTGTTAGTCTTGGGGCCTAACTGAGCTCCTGCAGGTAAGCCAGGCCACGGTTCTGCCACTCCCTTTGTATTCCCTGGAGGCACGTTTTCCAGCTATGGCAAAGTCACCTGAAATCATGCCCAGCCTTCCACCAACCTGCTAGTCACCTCTCTGGGCTGTGCAGAGTTTAGCTGGAGGAGACTAGTGTGGCCATGGCCCTTGTGCATTTAGCACGTTGCTGGGCATCCACAGCTGAAACAGCATTCCCCCTAATTGCCTGGTTACTTGGTCAGAATTTTGCAAAAATACTCTGAGGAGACCACAGAGCTGTTGCCCAATGTAAAACCAGTCAGTGGTTTAAGCCTAGAAGGATGCTATTGTGATTATTAATTTTTTAGGAAATGACAAAAGACTGGTTCACAGCTTTTTTCTGTTAGTGTATCAGTGTCTCATACCCCGGGTTTATAAAGTCACCTAAAAGTATTGCTCAGGCAATCAGCCACCAGCAGAGAAGAACCAGGTGATTGGCATCTGTTGGAAGCAAGGGTCCATCCACATCACTTTCTGACAAGATGAAATCCACATTTTGCAGTCAGGTGGACTTGCACAGGAATCTCAGTCTCACGTCATCTTCCAGCTCTGCAAATTCCTTTGTATTCTTCTGCCTTCTCAAACCTGAGGACAGAATAGAGCTGCACAAAAATACTCTCAGCTGGAGTGCAGCATTTCTCACCATAAACCACTTCCCACAAATGCACTCAGTTTGGGGGGGTGGGGGGTGGGCAGAAAATCCTCAGACAAGGAGATAACAAGAGCAGGTAGTCCAGCTGAGCATGAATGGGGAGGGTAGTACCTGCCTGGAGGAGTTGTGTTCTGGCTTTCACACAGCAGGGACAAGGCAGGTGTTAACTGTGTAGTAGCTGATCTACCTCTTCTCTTAATTTATTTTCTCATTCTAAGCAAGAGATCACAGTCTGGATTATTCAGAGTCATGATAAAAATGAAGAGAAAAAATATATCCAACATGCCAATCACAGCACCTGCCCATGACAGGTGCTCAAAAGTTGAAGTCAGTCCTTTTTTTTTTTTTTTCCACTCTGCAGGGATTCTAGAATTTTCTAGGCACTTTTGCAGACATCATGCCTTCTATATTTTAAAACCCTAGTGATGAAATTAAGATGTGTGTTCATATGCTCAATGGGCAGACAACAAACATCCAGGTACAAGAAATTGGTCAAAGCCCCGTCATTGATAAACATACCAGAGTCTTCTCACTTCCAGCCCAGGTCTCAAATCCTGGTGAGCCAACAGACCAGCATTTCCCACTTTCAAGAATTTCAGTGTGGGAAGCTTCCAGGTGTTAACTGATTTTGCATCACTTTGCCTTCTGAGAAATGACAAATGTCCCTTTCTCTTCCACCACCATATTTTGAGTTTCTCCCGTAGCCTGTGACTTTCAGTGTTATCTACTCTGGGTCTCTCTGTTCTCCTTTGCTAAAAAGCCAAATCTGACATAATCTACTTCATAAAAACCAATCTATTATTAAATAATTTATAAATCCTCTTTCCAAACACTCCACTCATCTATTACCATTGTGAGAAAAATATCACACCGGGGATGCTCTCTGTACAAAGTCCTTTGAGAAAATTGATGCTGACTCAAGGGCAGGACTGCAGTGCCAGTTAATTTTCCTAGGTGCTGAGAGGGGACACAGGAAATGCCATGAGCAGTTCCCCTCACCCACCTGTCATCTCTTTCTTCCTGGATGGTAGTTGAGGGAGTTGTTGAAGGCTGTTCACCAGAGGGGCAGAGAGAGCCTCTGGCACACACCTGGGCTTCTCCAAGCTAGCCTGGGAGCAGGTGAGGCTCTACTGCCCGAGTGCAAAGGCGTGAGCCAAGGACCATGTGGTCAGAGTCCTGGTGTTCTAGGTGAACCTCAGGGAGGAGCCAGGCACCAGGGGTTAGGGGAACATGGAAGCGAACTACCTTGAAATAAAAAGGCTGGTTGGGAGGAACATAAGATTTTTTCCCTTTTCCAATTTTCATTTAGTATTTATTAAATTTTTCATTCATTTTGTACCAAAACATGAAAGAAAACTGGCTCACTGGGCCCTTGACATACAAGTGTGGAGAAGACACCACCACAACTGGCTTGGGTCAGTGTCTTCAGGTGCGTGGACACAGCTTCCTACACCATGGCCTCTCCTCTGACTTGTCGGTCTCAGCCACCCAGTTCTCCATGCTCAGATCTTGTTCCTGACTAGGACAGGGATGTGAATGACAGGAGCACAGTGGGCAATAAACATGCTGTTAAAGGTACAGATAGGAAGCCTTTTCTTTCTTCTGTAGTGCCTGTCCTCGTCCTGATGCTTTTGATTTGCTATTTGATGCTGTTCTAAGTAAGAAAAATTTAACCTACATACTGCAAGTGTTAAGTGTATTTTAAGAGCATTTAATTCCTCCAAGGAATTACTGAATTAGCACGACTCATCTTGTGCAGTGCCCGCTGCATGCCTTCTTCCTAGAACTGTGGAAATACTGTACAAACTAAGTACATTGTTCCTCCGTTCTTCCCCACCTTGATTATGGATCGGCATCCACTTATCAGGGAGAACATTTGGCCTTTGGCTTTGAGGAGTTGGCTACTTCACTTAGTATGATGTTCTCCAACTCCATCCATTTACCTGCAAATGCCATGATTTTATTCTCTTTTAATGCTGAGTAGTATTCCATTGTGTATATATACTATAGTTTCTGTATCCATTTATCTATTGAAGGGGGCATCTAGGTTGGTTCCACAGTTTAGCTTTACCCAAAGGACTTAAAATCAGCATACTACAGGGACGCAGCCACTTCAATGTTTATAGCAGCTCAATTCACAATAGCTAAACTATGGAACAAACCCAGATGCCCTTCAACAGATGAATGGATAAAGAAAATGTGGTACATATACACAATGGAATATTACTCAGCCTTAAAGAAGAATGAAATTATGGCATTTGTAAATGAATGGAACTAAAGAACATCATGTTAAGTGAAATAAGCCAATACCAAAACCACAAAGGCTGAATATTTTCTCTGATAAGTGGATGCTGATTCATAGAGGGTGGGCAGGGTAGGGAAGAATGAAGGAACTTTGGATTGTGCAGAGGGGAGTAAGGGGAGGCGTGTGGTTGTGGGGATGGGAAGGATGGTAGAATGGGACAGACATTGAACTATAAACGCTGAAGTGGCTGCGTCACTGTAGTATGCTGATTTTAAGTCCTTTGGGTAAAGACCAAGGAGTGGGATACCTGGGTCAAATGGTGGTTCCATTCCAAGTTTTCTAAGGAATCTCCATACTGCTTTTCAGAGTGGTTGCACCAATTTGCAGTGCCACCAGCAATGTATGAGTATACCCTTTTCTCCACATCCTCACCAACACTTATTATTGCTTGTATTCTTGATAAGTGTCATTCTGACTGGAGTGAGATGAAATCTTAGAGTAGTTTTGATTTGTATTTCTCTAATTGCTAGAGCAGTTAGACTTTTTTTTTATATATTTGTTGATCAATTATATATCTTCTTCTGAGAAGTGTCTGTTCAGTTCCTTAGTGTATTTGTTGATTGGGTTATTTATTTTTTTGGAGTTAAGTTTTTTGAGTACTTTATATATCCTGGAAATTAGTGCTCTATCTGATGTGCATGTAGTAAAGATGTTCTCTCACTCTGTGTGCTTGATTTTATCTCTTGTGCTTTAGGAACCTGGTTAAGGAAGTCAGGACCTAATCCAACATGATGAAGATTTGAGCTAATTTTTTTCTTCTGTTAGGCTCAGAGTCTCTGGTCTAATTCCTAGGACCTAGATCCATTTTGAGTTGAGTTTTGTGCATGGTGAGAGGTAGAGTTTTAATTTCATTTTGCTGCATATGGATTTCCAGTTCTCCCAGGACCATTTTTTAAAGAGGCTATCTTTTCTCCAATGTTTGTTTTGGAACCTTTGTCTAGTATGAGATAACTCTATTTATATGGGTTTGTCTCTGTGGTTTGTCTCTGTTGGTCTACATGACTATTTTGGTGCTAATACCATGCTGTTTTTGTTACTATTGCTCTGTAGTATAGTTTAAGGTCTGGTATTGTGATGTCTCCTGCTTCATTCTTCTTGCTAAGGATTGCTTTGGCTATTCTGGGTCCCTTATTTTTCCAAATAAATTTTATGATATTTTTTTCTATTTCTATGAGGAATGTTGTTGGGATTTTAATAGGAATTGCATTAAATCTGTATAATGCTTCTGGTAGTATGGCCATTTTGACAATATTAATTCTTACTATCCAAGAACATGGGGGATCTTTCCATCTTCTAAAGTCTTCTTCAATGTCTTTCTTTAGTGTTCTATAGTTTTCATTGTATAGGTCTTTCTCTTCGTCTGTTAGATTGATTCCCATGTATTTTTTTTTTTTTGAGGGTATTGTAAATGGGGTAGTTTTTCTAAATTCTTTTTCTTAGAGTTCAGCAGTGATGTATACACCATTTATGTGTGTTGATTTTATATCCTGCTACTTTGCTGAATTCATTTATTAATTCTAGAAATTTTTTAGTGGAGTTTTTTGGATCCTCTAAGTATAGAATCATGTTGTTAGCAAATAGTAGTTTGAGTTCTTCTTTTCCTGTTTGTATCCTTTTAATTTCTTTCATCTAATTGCTCTGGCTAGGGGTTCAAGAACTATGTTGAATAGAAGTGGTGAGAGAGGGTATCCCTGTCTTATTCCAGTTCTTAGAGGGAATGCCTCCAATTCTTCTCCATTTAGAATAATATTGGTCTTGGGCTTAGCATAGATAGCTTTTACAATGTTGAGGTATGTTCCTACTATCCCTAGTTTTTCTAGTGTTCTGAACATGAAAGTGTGTTATATTTTATCAAATGATTTTTCTGCATCTATTGGAATAATATGATCTTTATCTTTAAATTTATTGATGTGATGAATTACATTTAGTGATGTCTATATGTTGAACTAAACTTACTTCCCTGGGATGAACCCCAATTGATTATGGTGCACTACATTTTAATATGTTTTTTATGCAATTTGCCAGAATGTTATTGAGAATTTTTTCATCTATATTCATCAAGAATATTGCTCTGAATTTTTCCTGCCTTGGTGTATTTTTGGTTTTGGAATCAGGGTGAAAGTAGCCTCATAGAATGGGTTTGAAAGGGTTCCCTCCTTTTCTATTTCATGGAATAATTTGAGGAGTATTGGTATTAATTCTTCTTTGAAGGTATTGTAGAACTTGGCTGAGAATCCATTTGTCCTGGGCTTTTCTTTGTTGAGAGGCTTTTGATAGTGTCTTCTATTTCATTGTTTGAAATTAATCTGTTTAAATTATACATGTCTTCTTGATTTAGTGTGGGCAGAAATTTCTCTAGAAATTTGTTGGTGTTATCAATATTTTCTATTTTATTGCAGTACAAATTTTTGAAATAGTTTCTAATTATCTTCTGTATTTCAATAGTATCTGTCATGATATTTCCTTTTTCATCACCAATTTTAGTAATTTGAGTTTTCTCTCTTCTCATTAGGGTGGCCAATGGTTTATCAGTTTTATTTATTTTTTAAAAGAACTAGCTTTTTGTTTTGTCAATTTTTTTAATCGTTTCTTTTGTTTCAATTTCATTAATTTCAGCCCTGATTTTAAGTATTTCCTGTCTTCTACTTCTTTTGGTGTTGATTTGTTCTTCTTTTTATAGGGCTTTGAGATGTAATTGCAGGTCATTTATTTGTTGACTTTTTCTTCTTTTAATGAATGAACTCAATGCAATGAACTTTCTTCTTAGCACTGCCTTCATAGTATTCCAAAGATTTTGATATGTTATATCAGAGTTCTCATTTACCTCTAAGAATTTATCTCCTCCCTGATGTCTTCTGTTATCTGTGCTTCATTCAATAGCATATTATTTAGTCTCCAGGTGTTTGAGTAGATTCTATTTTTTATTTTATCATTGATTTCTAATTTCATTCCATTATGATATGGTAGAATGCAGGATAGTATCTCTATTTTTCAGTATTTGCTAAGACTTGCTTTGTGGCATAACATATGATCTGTTTTGGAGAAGGATCCCTGTGCTGCTGAGAAAAAAAGTGTATTTGCTCATTAATGGATGAAATATTCTATACATGTTTGTTAAGTCTACATTATTGATTGTATTATTGAGTTCTATAGTTTCTTTGTTTAGTTTTTGTTTGGAAGATATATACAGTGGTGATAGAGGTGTGTTCAAGTCACCCAGTATTATTGTGTTGTAGTCTATTTGATTCTTGAAATTTAGAATGATTTGTTTGATATACATAGATACTCCATTATTTGGGGCATAAATATTTATGGTTGTTATGTCTTCTTGATGTGTGATTTCCTTAAGCAGTATGAAATGTCCTTTTTTATCCTTTCTAACTAACTTTAGTTTGAAATCCACTTTATCTGATATAAGGATGAAAACCTGCTTGTTTATATAGTCCATGTGAGTGGTGTTTTCTTCCCAATCTTTCACCTTCAGTTGGTGGTTGTCCTTTCCAATAAGATGAGTCTTGTGAAGGCAGCATATTTTTTGGCCTTTTTAAATCGAATCTGTCTTTTAAATGATGAGTTTACGCCATCAACATTCAGGGTTATTATTGAACTGTGGTTTGTATTCCCGGTCATTTTGGTTTTTTTTTTTCCTTCTTGAGTTGGTTTCTCCTTTAGTGTAGTTCCTACCTTTGCTGATTTTCATTGTTGTTTTTCGTTTCCTCCTCCTAGAATATTTTGCTGAGAATATTCTGTAGTGCCAGCTTTCTTGTTGTAAATTCTTTTAACTTTTGTTTGTCATGGAAGGTTTTTATTTTATCATCAAATCTAAAGCTTAATTTTGCTGGATATAAGATTCTTTGTTGGCATACATTTTCTTTCAGAGGTTGGTGTATGTTTTTCCAGGATCTGCCTTTGAAGATCTGGGTTGAGAAATCTGCTAAGGTCCAAATTGGTTTCCCCTCATATGTAATCTGAAACTTTTCTCTTGCAGCTTTTAAAATTCTATTCTTATTCTGTATGTTAGGCATTTTCATTATAATGCGCCTTGGTGTATATCTGTTGTAATTTGGTACATTCGATGTCCTGTAAGCCTCTTGTATTTGATTTTTCAATTTATTCCTTATGTTTGGGAAAATTTCCAGTATTATTTCATTGAAGAGATTGTGCACTCATTTGGTTTGTATCTCTATGCCTTCCTCTGTCCCGATAAATCTTAGTTTTGGCCTTTTGATGTTATCCCATAATTCTTGGATGTTCTGTTTGTGGTTTCTTACCATCTTCACTGTGTGCTCAACTTTATTTTCAAGATTTTATATTTTATTTTTATTGTCTAAAGTTTTGTCTTCCAAGTGATCTAGTCTGTTACTGATGCTTTATATTGAACCTTTTATTTGACTTATTATTTCCTTTATTTCAAGAATTTCTATATGTTTGTCTGTTTCTCAAAATATCTAGCTCTTTCTTGAAGTGATCTTTTGTTACCTATATTCGTTCTCTATCACTTTGCTGTAGTGATCAATTGTTGCCTGTATTTGCTCTCTTATGTCATTGTTTGATTTGCAGATCACTTTGATTATGTATATTTTAATTCCTTCTCTGACATTTCATGTACTTTATTGTCAATGAACTCTATTATTGTATCATCTTGATTTGTTTGGGGCACTTTCTTCCCTTGTCTTTTCATGCTTTCCATGTGTCTTCCCCTTTAGCAGTGTATGTCTGAGCTATTAACAGTTTCTGCCCTGTAATCTTATAGTGTCCCTGCAGGTTTCCAATGTCTCACCTTTAAGGTGGAAATTAATATTAATACACCAATGCAAATTATATACAGCCTTAAACCAAATAGTTACTGTTTAGAGGACCGTTTTATCACAATAAACAGAAATGATGTGTTCAATTATTATCTGCAATATAAACAGTAGGTTTGTAAAAGGGTCTACAGTTTCTAATGGTGGACAAGGAGAGAAATGGGGGAGTATGGGTGTGATATATTTGAGGTAGGAAGTGAGAATATACAGATATTAGGTTGCAGGAAGAGTGAAATATGAATCAAAAGAAGTTGGCTGTTAATAAGAGAAAAGACAGAAAGAGGCCACCCAGTGTAAGGGTCTCTCCTGCCTCTGCAACAAGATGGTGGCTATTAGCACAACTAACAGGGATACCTTTGATGTATCCAAGCCTGCAGGGACCTTGGGGATGGTCTCCCAGGTCCTGGCTGTTGTCTTTAAATGGAAGTGGCCATGTCCCTAGTTGGTGGCTGGTTAGTGTCAAACCTGTAAGTACCTTGGTGTTGAGCTTCCACATCATGAAACCTTGCCTCATGTGCAAAGTTATTAAAAAATATTGTCTAAAATTACCTTTAGTATATATGTATAAGGTAATAAAGTTTTTGTTTAGACTTGGGTTCCATTTCTAATATATCTCATTATATACATGCAAATATTCCAAAAAATATGAAAAATACCTGAAATCCAAAACACTTCTGGTTTCAAACATTTTAGATATGGGATAATCAACCTGTTATGATTTAGATATGAGATGATCCCCAAAAGCTCATGTGAGACAATGAAAGCATTTTCAGAGGTGAAATGGTCAAATTATTAGACATGCAACCTAATCAGTGGATTAATCCATAACTATAGGCAGGTAGAATGTGGATGGAGGAGGTGGGTTATGGGAGTGTGCCTTTGGGGTTTATATTTCATCCCTGAAGATCAGAGCTCTCTCTCCTTCCTACTTCCCATGTCCTGAGCTGCTTTTTTCTGTCACATCCTGCCGCCATGATGTTCTACCTCACCTGGGCCCCAGAGCAGTAGAGTCTGCCAACCATGGACTGAACCTTTAAAACTGTGAGCCAAAATATACTTTTCCTCCACACTGTTCTTGCCAAGTCTTTTGCTTACAGAGACAAACAAGGGGACTAAAACGGAAGCTACCTATGATCAACTAACACAGGGCAGTAACATGACTGGGGAAAGATATGATATGGCTTCCCCCATAATTCTTCATTGCCTTTTTTCTATATTTGAAGTAAGCTTTGGTTTAAAGGGAAGTGTGGTCTTTTGAGAACTTAGATGTGACAGGTTTCCCATGAACTCACTCTGAGCCTCACCAAACTCCCATGTGCCACAAGTCTGGGCTGAAGGGATATCTTGTACACCATGTGGGCCTGTGGTGGAGTACATTCACTTACCCTGAGTGTCTGCTCACAGGCATGTTCTATTGTTGCATCTGATCTCACTCACAAAGTGTAAGTTCTAAAATAAAATCACTAATAAATTCAAGATAGCAAACCAAGTGTGGAGTCCCTGCATGCATGGACACTATGGGATCCTGAAGCCAACCTTGTCTTTGACCTTCATCATTCATCATTATGTGTTTTCCCTCCTGTTTTTGGTTCTGCCCTTGCATCTGGAGTCTGAGGCTCGATATTATATCTTTCTAGATCTTTGCAAATTACGTTTTGCATTGATATGTTGGTTACATTTTCTCCAGCTTCTTTGGGTGGCCAGTCTCATGGAGTTATTGCCTAGACAGGGTATTCATGGCCAGCAGACTCACTAGCTGGTGTGAGGAACAAAGACTTTATAGCTAAATGTAAACTTATTTATTAGTATTCCTTCAAAACTTTAGTTATTTTTGCATATTTTGACTTTTCCCTTTTCCTCCCCAGCCACTAATGAAACTCTCCTCTCCCCTTTTTACCATGCCAATGTTTACAAATATCCACATGACAAATGAAAGTCTTTGGGTTTCTCTCTGTGTGCTTCTCCCTCTGAAGAAGATGGGAATGGGCCATGGACACAGAAGGATGGCAGGGCACAAGCAGAAGTCTGTCTAGGAGCATCACCAGATGTCAAGGGCCAGTGCAGACAGGGTCGCTGCATCTAGAACAGTACATACCAGGTCGAACATAATTCTCCCTGTTGATGACCATTTTCTTCTGAACTCCTTTGTGAAAATAAACACATGCTTAAATTTTATGTATTTTTAATTTGGGTAGAAATCAACCATTTAAATATGTGCTTGTTGTCACCTTTTAGCAAAGCCCTGTAAACTCTTGTCAAAACATCTGCTACCCGACAGAGAGTACGTTTTCCTCCCTGGAATCCCTGCCCTGCATTCAGACTTTGATCTCTCATTTCTTACATTATGCTTTTACAATCTTCAGGATGCCTTGTAAATAATCCAAATAGATTTCGCAGAAAGCATCTCCCTCATTCCTGTCAGCGTGGCATTGGGCAATCCCCACGAGGAAGATGTTCATTAGCAGTCATTACTTTGATGACATCACCAGTAATTCGCCTCATTCACTTTCTAACATGTTGTAATTTTGCTTTGAAAATGCAACACATAATAAAGAATTATTGGCAAGGGCTTTGAACTACCACATCTCAAGTCATCTTACAGTTTAACTCTTCTATCACACATAATTTCCTGCCAGCCTGAAGCTTGAGGGGATGCCTGAGGCATCTGAGGACCCTGGGCATGTGCAGATTTTGGATCACTGATTGTGTGGTTTCCGAGCCTCTCAGGAGGACTCAGTCATCTGCAATATGATGCATTACGAAGCAACAAGAGGGTGGTGAGAAGAACACAATTTTACAAAATTAAACACGATAAATATTATAGCCAAAAGATTACAGATAGCAGTAATTGTAATAACCCCAGATGAGGGTGAGGAATGCAGAGGGGGCCCCACACACATGCATGTAACTTGGCCAAGGCTCATAGCCTGACACAGATCTTCAGCTCAGAGTTGTGCAGCCTTCAACACTATTTAATTTTAAAATATTCTCATCACCCCAAAGACAAATGCTGTGCTCATTAGCAGATACTGCCCATTCCACCCACCCTGTGTCTCCTGACTACTTATTGATTTTCTGCCTCTATGCATTTACCTGTTCTTGGTATTTCATGGAATGGAATTGCACAATATGGGACTTTTTGTACCAGGCCTCTTTTACGGGGCCTAATGTTTTTTAGGTTCATCCATGTCGTAAAGCATTGATCAATACTTCTATTTCATTTTATGTCTAAGATAATATTCCTTTATTTAAACATACCACATTTTGTCTGTTCATTCATTAATTGATGGGCATTTGAATTATTTACTTTTTATGGCTATCATGGATGATACTGTGATGAGCATTTGTGTATAAGTTTTGATATATATTTATGTTTTCAGTTTTCTTGAGTGTGTACATACCTAAGAATGAAATTGGTAGATTATATGGTAGCTGTAAATTTAATATTTAGACTATACCAAACTCAGTCACCTTTCACTATTTTCTATTGTTTATTTCTCTTGAGAATAGACCCTGGTTTCTTTTTAATTTTTTTTTTAGTTGTTGATGGACCTTTATTTTTTTCATTTATTTATATGTGGTGCTGAGAATCAAACCCAGTGCTTCACGCATGCTAGGCAGGTGCTCTACCACTGAGCCACAACCCCAGCCCAGAATAGATCCTGTTTTGGTCATTCTTTATATTCTTTGGGGTTACAATTCAAGGTATTTGCAGCTCATATAACAAGATGTATGAAACTTATCCTGTGTATTAGAATAGTGTTCTGTGGAGCAGCACCAAGCGGGACTGGAGATGAGATTTCCTTATATTTTTCCTAGGAGTGTTGATTGTTTATTAAGCAGGTTTTAACTTGGTTGGACTCAAGCAGATTTCACCTGATCGCACTCAATTACCAAATTCTGCCTCTTGAACAGCAGCTCACATTTCATTTCAGATCTTCCTCTTCAGTTGGATTCTGTCCCATATGTGCAGGGTTCAGAAATTAGCAAGATGGTTAGAAAGTGTTTATATCAAAATTGATTTCAAAATTATCTTTGTTTTTCTATTTTCTGAAAATGACCTGAAAAAATACGTAGCATATTTTAACACTTGTTAATTCTGATCGGTGGGTAGATGTATATATGAACATATTTTACCTTAGTTATTTTTAAAGTCAGTAAATATCAACAAGGGGCATCCTGGAATTACAGCAGAATTTAAAAAGCAATCAGCTTTAAATTATAACCTTGAACTTTTGATTTTACTTTTTTATTTCTTAACAACAAACAGAATTAACTCTTTTAACTCTAAAACTACTATCTTTGTGTTTTTTTAAAATTGTTTTATATTCATGAACTAATGCTCACTTTGCTAACACATGCATACAGACACAAACCTGTATATTCGTGTGTTTTGTGTTTTATGTGTGTAAAGGATACCTATTGTTTGCATGTATACATGTACTAATATGTGTAGCTATGAACACATATCTATGCCCCACATGTGTGTCCTGTTATATGTGCTCACATGTATTTATACACATATGGATAGTATGTACAGCTGTGTATGCACATGTTATGTACAATATACTGCAGAATTCTATTTCTCACATTTTGTTTTTACTTCGATAGCAACAATCAGTAGTATTCTATTGAGATTCTTTTTTCAGATTTTGGTTTTAAACTCACACTGGCTTAGTAAAAAGAATGAGAAAAATGCTCTCTGTGGTATAATTCTGTCAAAAGGAACCCAAATGCTATGTATAACTACAGTACTCTAGTTAAACCCACCCCGCCCAAAACCAACTCATTGGGGTTATATAGTACTCAGAAACGCAAAAACAAGCTGCCTGCGAAACATGTCCATACCATGTGTCCTGATGTGTGGGTGTGTCTGGGTGGGGGAGGGAAACCTGTCCCATCCTTATCTAATATACATATATTAGATAAGGATTATATATAAAACAATGAATATATATATGTTTTATATATTATATATATGTTTTATATATTATATATAAAACAATGAATATATGTGTATATATATTCATTGTTTTACTTGAGTTTAAAAATTTTTTTTTGGAATCTATTTCAGTCTTGATATTTTTCTAGAAATTCATCCATTCAAGGGGCCACAAGTTTATTTGCACTGAGTATAAAGATGCAATCATTCGGCAACAATTAATATTGAATACGTTTTTTCTTTAGCAGAACAATTTCTTTTATCATAAAATAATCCCTCAACATGGCTACATGAAGAATAAGGAAAGGGAAAGAAAAACAAAGAAGGGTGTTTGGCAACAAATGCATCTTGCAGGACAATGCAGTGTGACGCCACCTCCAACAGTACCAAAAATCATGAGACCATGTGCTTCCACGTGGGTTTCCCCAAGTCTGAGGCCTCCAGGCTCCTGGACGTGACTATGCTGCTTTATACTTCAGAGCAACAGACACATATTAAGTTCTTCCCTGTAACTGCCCCGGAGAAGAGTGAAAGGGGAGGCAGAAGAAATTGCTAAGGAGACTTCTGGTACATCTGTGGTGGTTTATTTCTGTCTAAAAACATCTTGAAATAAATATAACAAATTGGGAAAAACAGTCATTTCAGGATAATAGATATCTAGCAGTTTCTTACCTTGTTCTTCATGCTATTTGCTAGTTTTTAATCAGCAAGAGTAAACAAAAAAAAAAATAATAAGAAGGAAAGAACATAAGTCTGTCCCCAGTGGACACCTGCACACATTCCCGCCTCCCAGGGAAGAGTTGCTGTTCCCATTCATCCATGCAGACCTTATTCTAAGTGCAGAGAAATGTGCATTTCAGTTTATTCAGAAATACTGAAATTCATGGGAAATGTGCTTTTGTTTTAAATTTTCATTTTCCTTTCATTATATTTGGAAAGCTTTTTTCTCATTAGTTCTTCTAGGGCTGACTTCTATACAAAAAAAAAAAAAAAAAAGGTCTTCCAATAAACCTGCCATCTCTTGACTTTCCACTACAAATACAGGGAAACAGGAAACTCAACCTTATCCTCTCCCTCCTCACTTCCTGATACTCCTTACAAACATTTTTCCATAGTCTGCTATGGTGATCTTATTTCTCTTCATGAAGAAAATTACCTTTCAATTTTCTAGGTTGTAAAATAGAACGTATATTTTAGGTGACCATCATGGCTTCGATTATTTCACCTTATTTTATATTTAAATGCACTAAGAGCTTACTGCCAGTTCTTCCATACTGGGTCTCTCCACATTGATGGTTTAATCTTGTTGCTTATTTTCATCAGTGAGTTTTTTCAAGAGGCCTTTTGTCTCTGTAACTTTAGCTTCCTTGGCATTGACCACTGAATGCCTTTATTCGTGAATGACCACCAGGCTCCTATAACATCCCCGGGTCACGGCGTTTCTCACCACGTAACCCTCCATTCACATGTTCACATCATTGTCTGAGATTACCTAATGTTTTGGAAAAGTGTGAGGGCAACGAATTTTTTCCCCCTCTTACAGGATTCCTTTTTCCCTTTGTGTTTAGGAACTTTGCCAAGACACAAACAATAGCTGATCTGTATAAAGCATTTCCTCTGTTCCAGTAACACCCCCAGCCCACGACACCGATCAGCATTGAATTCTCATTCACAACAAACAACGTCATTGATATGTTAGATATTCCCATTTGACAGGTTAGAAATCCACCTGAGAAGCCTGCCCAGAGTGACACAGCTCCTGGAGAACGGAGCTGGGGTTCCTGTCCAGTCTCTGGTACCACCTTCCCTGTGTGGAGGTCAGAGAGTCTCACGCTTGGAGGCCCAGCAACTTGTTCACATGGGAGAACGCGTCTCTGTCTCTGGACAGCCGGTGTCCTGCTCTACCACTTCCTCTTCTCCACTTCCAAGCCACAGATGTCCTTGCGTTGCTTCTTTGATGTGCAGCATCCATTATCTGCCACCATCCTCGTCATTGTCCTCGGCCTGCTGTTTTCCAATGACAATCTTTTTGATTATTTCAATTCTCTTTTGCATAACACAGTTTTGATTTTCAACTAGAATCCGCCTTTCTCCTCACCCATGAAATTACATTTTTATGTAGCATTTTATTTTTTACTAAAATAATTATACATACTACTGGACATAGTGTAATATTTTGATTAGTATATGCAATATGTAATGATCAAATGAGAAAAATTAGCTTATTCATCATGTCAAACGTTTATGATTTCATCGTATTGGGAACATTCAAAATCCCCTCTTTCAATATTTTGAAATACATAATAAATGATTGTTGACTATAGTTGCCTTTCTGTTTTTTGTTGGAATGTACTGGGGATTGAACTCAGGGCACTCACCACTGAGCCACATCCCTGGCCCTATTTTTTGTATTTTATTTAGAAACAGGCTCTCACTGAGTTGTTTAGCATATTGCTTTTGCTGAGGCTTGTTTTGAACTTGTGATCCTCCTGCCTCAGCCCTCTGAGCCACTGGGATTACAGGCGTGTGCCACCAAGCCTGGTTTATAGTTGCCTTTCTGTGTGAACTTTAGAACATAATCCTCCTGTGTTCTTGCACCTGTTAATCCCCTTTCTTTCTCTCATCCGTATCTTTTCTTCTCAGCCTCTGGTAATCCCAATTCTATTTCTATGGGTATGACATTTTGAGCTTCTACTAATGAGTGAAATCATGTGGTATTGGTCTTTCTGTGCCTGACATATTTCACTTAACATAATGTTTTATAGTTTTCTTCCTGTAGCCATAAATGACAGGATTTAATTTTTATGGCTGAGTAATATTCCATTGTGTACCACATTTTCTTTATCAATTCATCCATCAATGGACACCTAGGGTGATTTCCCATCTTGTGTGATTGTGGATAATACTATAATAAACATGGAAGTAATAATATGTTTTAGGCATACTTTATTAATTCTAGATTGGTATTGTTATGCAATTTTTTCTTTACTTTATGACCCCATAGTTTAGCCTTAATATTTGTTTATATCAGTATTTATCATCTTAACTGTAACTTTCAG
Organism: Geosciurus inauris; assembly: GCA_004024805.1. Taxonomy (NCBI): domain Eukaryota; kingdom Metazoa; phylum Chordata; class Mammalia; order Rodentia; family Sciuridae; genus Geosciurus; species Geosciurus inauris. Next base: position 115,496 of record PVHX01001270.1, on the reverse strand, counting down.
TTTTTATGTTATTTTGAGGAAAGGCTTTATAGGAATATTTATTCTATTACTTAGTATTTACTTCTTCCAGAAGAAATTTTTCTTTTCTATTTCATTATGCTACCTGTCTTACTTCTCTCTTTACTTTCCTAATTTTTTAAATGGTAACTTGAGATGTTTTCATTTTATTCTAATACTGGCGGTTCTGTGTGGGCATTCCCTTTGTCCCTATGAGAACGTGCAGACGCTTCCTCCTGACTGGCCCGTGCTGGTGGAAGCTAGTGTGTCTCTTAGGTTCACCTGGGAATGGTTCTTCCTGATGTTTGTTTGCTTATGTTTCTGTTTTCTTAAGAAACCTCAGATGTAGTTGTGACTGTTTTGATTTGTTGATGTTTTCTGTTCAACGTGGCCTAATTTTATTATTATAATTCAATTTATTCTGGGTCATCCAGGGTGTACCCTCCTTATGTAGACAGGGAAATTAGGTTTCTATTGGATTGTGCTGCCAACATCATCAATGGCTGACAGATACAGCCACTTTGCGCTGCCCGTCCCTGAGGCTCCACTCTGCAGCCAGCGTCTTCCTGGCCGCCAATGCTGGGGAAAGAGAGTGGAATTCATTAGTTGAACCACGAGCTACAGGAAGCAAGGCCATGTGGAGCTCCTATTCTCCTTCCTATCTCAAGGGATGACCAAATCCCATCAAAAATTTTGACTTAATTTGTTATTGTTTATTTTTGGAAATAATTAGCAGAGCTCAATCCTTCTTTTCATTCTGCCCTACTGTATATTTAGGGGAAAACTGATGGCCTCTAATCAATTTTCCCTATTTAAAGTTTTTTTTTCATCTGTGGTATCTGGGAGAGTCTTCTCAATGGATGAGATACTTTATCAAATAATCCAGAATGGACTTCAGATTAGAGGACAGAAAGAGAATTTGGTAGTGCTTTGGCAGTAGATGTCCCCTAGTGTCCTGTAGAGCTTCTCGAGGAGTAGGGAAGGCTTGACATGTCGTATCTAGATCCCTCTCTTTCTGTGTTCCCAGTGTCACTTCTTTCAAATGAATAATAATAAGTTGTGCTCCATCTATTTTGTATACTATTGGAGTTTTTTTCCATCTCTTTGCTTATTTATTTTTACTTATTAGATTTTGGGTAGGAAGGTTTATGACTGTACTTTCCCAGGACTCTCCATCATCTTTCATCCTGCCTCCAAAGTCATCTCATCTTTGGTTTCTATTTTTACACTCAAAATACCAGCTCAATATGGATTGAAGACTTCAACGCAGCTTTACTAAAACTATAAAATGCCCAGGAAAAAAAATAGAGGCAAGCTATTTGACATGGATCTTGGGTGTGACATCAAAAGCGTAGTCCACAGAAGTAGGCAAGAGGGACTACATAAAACTACCAAGGCCTGTGTAGCAGAGGAAAGAGCTGACAGGAAGAAGGGTGATCTTCTGAACTGGAGACAATGTCTGCAAGCCACATATTTGATAAGAAGGGATTGATTTTCAAAATGTACATGCAACCTCTACAGTTCACAGCAAAGAAAAAGAAAAGCAAGAATCCAATAATAAAAAATATCAGTAAGGGACTTGAACAGACTTTTCTCCAAAAGAAGACATACCAATTGGCAAAGGGTAGATTAAAAAAAAAAAGATGTTATAAGTTTTGGAGTCAGCTCTGATGCTTGGCAAAGACTCCCAAAAGTGGGGCTAGGGTTGTGGCTCAGTGGCAGAGTGCTCGCCTAACACATGTGAGGCCCTAGGTTCCATCCTCAGCACCACATAAAATAAATAAAATATTGTGTCCATCTACAACTAAAATTATATTTAAAAAAAAAGATTCCCCAAAGTGCACAGCAATACCCTCTGAATTATTCATCCTTTTTCTTAAAGTGTAGCACATGTTCACAACTGCATAGTTTTCTTCCTGTTTGTTGAGAAATTCAGAGGTTTGTTTGTTTGTTTGTTTGTTTTAGTATCTTCATCCCTTTCAACATAAGCAGAATGATCCCTCCACATTCTTTCTGAATTTTCAGGCAATCAATTTATAATTCACTCCATTAGATAAAAGCCACACCCATAGATTTTTTCAAGATGATCCCTGTCCATATGGTTTCTGGGGAACTACCCTAGGACACTGGTCTTAGGATTCCCAGAAGTCTTGTTGCTTAAAGGGTAGAATCTGCAAGCCATGGCCTTGGATCTTTGCCAGAATTTCTACCAATCAAAAGTGCCTATCAGGCAACATCCAAAATCACCAAGTGTTCTCAGCAAAGGGGTTTTACTCTCCTGCCCGTGACTTCCTTACATTTTCCTGATTTTGTACTGAACTCATTTTCAGAAGCCATTTCTGGATTTCAGCATTGTGTGTCCATGTGGGTGGGGAGATCTGAGAATGGGAAAGTTTTCTTTCCTCACCCAGCAAGTTCCACGACCTTCCTATTTAACTGTTCTTTCTGTGGATTTGTATCTCTTTTCTCAGTTTCCTACATCAGGCAGAAATGGTGATGCTGCACCACCAATATTCTCAACATTTGTAGAAATCTTGACTGGGTCACTGGAGGTCCTGTGACTTGCCTATTTTCCATGTGGCAGCTGCAAAGTTTGATGCCAAGCTTTCTGCCACTGTGTAAGAAGGGTCTCCTTTATTTCCTCTTCTCAGAGTCTTTTCCTCAGTCACCTTTAATTCTTCCCTGACAAATCCCTTGGAGGTCATTCAGCTCCTCCAGTTTCTTCAAGACTCTCAACTTTGACTTCATCCTTTAGTATCACAACTTTTGTTTCATCCTTGAGTCCCACAGTCCCTTAGTAATGTAGTTTTAAAGCCATTGCCTTAGTGTCTGAGGCCTTGATAGAGTGGTATCTCATATAAAGGTTCCAAAGGTGTTCCAGGGATCTGCTGCTGTGTAACAAGTCGCCCTGCACAGTAGCATCTTAAACAGCAGTCTCCCTTTCCATTTCTCAGGTTTCTGGGGCTTGGCTGGGCTCCTGGGGAAAGGTCTCACCAGTGCCTCTCAGGTGGTTCATTTGCATGTGGCTGGGACTGGGAACGTCTGTTTGCTCTTCACCTGCAAAGTGGTAGCACGGAAGGTCCCTCCTGGGCAGAGCAGCTGGGCCGTTGGCTGTCTATCCCTGTGTGGTCCCTCCAGTGGGCCTTGCCAGTGCAGAGGCCTCAGCTGGAATCCTGAGTGGTGGATCAGGGCTCCAAGTGTTTCCCAAGAGAACAAGACAGAGAGAGAGACAGAGCAGGCATACTTCTACCACTGTCTCTCACCTGGCTTCAGAAGTCACCTTCCACCTTCTCCTTGTCAGGCCAGCCATTAAGACTGGTCAAGACTAGAGCCACAGATAAATAGGCTGTGCTCCTTGATTACAAGAATCTGGAAGATCACATGGGATGAAAATTATCGTTGCGGCTGTTTCTGAAGACTCTAATCTGCCACTTGGAGTCTTGTCCATCGTTCTAGTCATTTGAGTCCCTAGGAGTGGAATACTGTGCTGTGGTCAGAGGATAAGAGAGGTAAGGACATGAGGGACCATCCTGAGACATGAGTGAGCCCTGGAATCCATAGGAAGGGCTAGGAACTCCAGACGGGGATTGCAGCTGTGGGAACTGTGCAAGTTTCCAAGCCTTTGCTCCTTCCCCTGGTGGGCTGCTGCTTCGCCATTGCTGATGACCTTGGACTTGACTTCAGCAACAACAGGAAAAGTGCTGACTGCAGACAGATGCCATTTTGCAGCTATTTTTAAGGATAGATCATGGCAGTGATAAACAAAGTGAGAGTCACGTCCTGAAGAAAAGAGACCTCACGCAGGATGTAGAATGGCTTGGGACAACCACATAACAGTTGTTATTGGGTTTAGGGACCAGCCTGTTCCCTCCTACTGTTTGATTTTCACAGTTACCCCATGAAGTCACTCAGCCTTACAAATGAGGATATCGAGGTTCTCATGGTGTGATCAGCCTCATATAGCCGTAAGGCAGGAAACTGTACAAAACCACAGTTAGAACCTTTCACAGCAGTGCTCTGGGGCAAGTGACATGGAGGACCACAGCCACCACCCCCCCACTCTAAGGAGATATCCCTTCCTCCTCCCCTGGGATCTAGGGAACAGAAAAGCAAGGAGGACTCAGAGGGGCTGGCTTGAGCAGCAGGGGTAGGGGACGTTTCTCTCACACCCCTTCCTGTAGCCACTTAGAGAGTGAGCTAGCTACTCAAATGTGCTCGTGTAAACACACAGGTACTTTCTGATTTGACTAGTTTACTTCTAGTTATCCAAATACAGACATTAGATAGAAGAGAGGAGTAAAAACAGACCATTCATTACTTTTGTGCGCCCAAACTATGCTAGGCTCTTCAAGTTCCTTTTTAAAAATTTCACAGCATCTATTTAAGTTAGTGGCTACCTCCTCTATTTTACAAAGGATTAAGCATCTCACCAATGCTACATAAGCAGCAAGTTGGAAAGTCGAGACTTAAACCACATTTTCTGGTTGCAAACTAATGTTTTGATTTCTGAATATGCATTCAGAACCTGGCCGCAATGGTTGGGAGAGACTGAGGAGGGCCACCTGCAGACCAGGAAACTTTTTGGACCAGCCTAGGTCTCTTAAGCTCTTTTTCTGTAATAAGATGTTTAAGGGTACAATAGCCTCCATCAGCATGGCTTTAAACCACGCTCGCGGAACTGCAATTGTGTGAAACGCTTCATAGACACGCATCTGACTTTGTCAATTAGGGATTTAGAAGTGCATGTTTGTCTTCATCCATTTTTTAAGGCGAAGAATTATTTAATGTTAATCCTCTTGTCTGTGAGTGTAGACATCATGCTAACCACTTGGCATACTTGGAGGAAGTTCATCTTCACGATGGCTCTGTGTTGTTCCTCATCTGTCAGTCTTTCTGTCACTGGAGTAAAACATCTGACAGAATCAAGGTAAAAGAAGGCAAGGTTTACTTTGGCTGATTGCAGAGATAGCAGTCCATGACGGGGTGGCCCTGTTGCTTGGGGTCTGTGGCAGCACAGCACACACTGCAGGAGCTCATGGCAGAGCAGCCTAGTTCACTTCAGGGCGACCAGAAGCAAAGACAGAAAGGGAAAGGGGCCAGGGTCCCACTGTCCCCAAGAGCGTGCCTATAAAGGTTCCACCACCCCTCAAAAGCACCACGGCCTGGTAAGCGTGTTTTTAACACATGGCCCTGTCAGGGACACTTCCAAACCATAGCATTATCCTCATTCAAGAGATGTGGAGACTAAGGATCAGGGAAATGAAATAACCCCCACCTCTCCAAGGTCACACAGGTGATTTTGGTGGAGCCAAAATTAAGATGCTTTCTTTTTTTTTTGGTAAACTCTGAAACTGGTGCTTTTTCTGCTAGAATTGCTTAGGGATAGCCCTTCTTGCCTGCCCACTTCATGTTTGGGGGACAGTATCTACTTCATGGCTTCTCTACCTTAGGATTTTATCCAGAAACCCTGTCTTCACTCCGGGGGCTGCTTCTCCTGCTGCATAGGACCCAAACTCCGCAGCTTCTTTGCCCCTGCAGCCTCGGTAGGGAATCCAGGCTGGAAGAGCTCTAGGTACAGTTACCCCCACCCCCACTCCACTTCCTATTTTTGCTTTTATTTTTAACTGCACTTCTCTCTGACAGGGACTCTGTTTGTCCTGACTTGAGTCTGATGTTATGAGTCATCGGGGAGATATAATAAGCTGATTGCCGAAACAGGTTATTATTTTTCTCCTTTTCTGTGACTCATTCTCTTCAAAATCTCTAATTTATGATAAAAGTCAGCAAAATGTAAGCACAGAGGCTGTTTCTAAAGGGCTGTCTTATGTTTGGGCCCACTCTGTCTGGTTTAATTCTTGGGGTGAACAATGTAAATCAGTGTGACTCTTAGAGTTAGGGCCAGTGATCTGTAACCACCCCTGAGCCACTGCCAGGCAGGGTAGCCTCTGAAGAGCAATGTGACCCAGTCCATATGAAGAGCTCAACCACAGGCCCAGCTGAAAGAGGAGAAAACTTTTAATGAGATGTTATTAACGCTCCCTACCTAGGTACGTCCAAAAGGCAATGAGCTGTGAAAAAAATGTTTTGATTTCCAGTGTTTCTAATGAAGGAATATTGTAAGTTGTCATCCCTTAAAATACCAAGAATGGAGCAAATGCATATGAAAAATATGAACATGGGTCAAAAGATTGCAATAAGTTAAGAAGACATGCACAGGCATCGAAAGAGATGGGACCATTTCAGTGATCCACTTTATATAATTAAGGAGTCAGAACAGGAGGACAGCACACGATTTTCTCATTCGTGCCACACCTGCCTTCCATAGCCGCTCAGATATATGCAGCCTCTGTCTGAAAATCCTGAGTGATGTACCCAAGTATCTAACCACCTGAAATCCACTGATGAATGATTGAGTATTTGTCCTGTGTCCTCAGCTCATCCTGAGCCTCTTTGGCCTGTGCAGTATCCAGAGTCTGAGACTGAGGCAGCTTCTGGGTGGCTGCATACATGGCCTTTGGTACCCTGGGTCGCTCATTTGGGTCCACCTCCATCTGGCAACACAGCTTGTCAGTAGCACTAGCCTGGGAGCTGCCACATTGTAGTGGCTCTACCTACACTTTCAGTTCCTTCTTGTTAGGAACTAACTTTTGCATACACACACCCAAATTCATATGTTGAAGTCTTAGCTAAACCCTACCATGACTATTTAGAGATTGTGCCTTTTTAAGATAGCTTAGGTAAGGTGATATCTCAAGGAGGGGGCCCTAAGGTCCTCAGGTGAAGAGACCCTAGGCATGCATGTGCACAGCAGATAGGCCATGTGACAATACAGTGAGGAGTTACCATCTGCCATCTAGGAAGAGACCAAGCCTGTCATCACCTTGACCTTGAACTTGCAGCCTCCAGAACTGTGGAAAAAATAAATGTCCACTGTTGATGCCCCCCCACCCCCGTGTGTGGAGTTCTGTTCCTGTGGCCTGAGCTGACTAATCTGTCCTCTATCATCATTTCCTTGTCCAAGAGAAATTCTTTCCAGAGAGCCAAATGTCCTGGTCATAGTGGTCACACCAGGTGCCATCTTCCTCCAACTGGTGCCGAGTCGATGTTGATATTTTGATTCAGTCCCAGACAATTCTGTCTTCCCTCTTGCTCTTCATCTACCCAGTTTTTATTCCAGTTTCATGTGGGCTGCTGAGAGTCTTTACTTACCCTTCCTTTCCCTGACTCCAGAAATCAGTATTTCTTCCATCTCTCTCCCAGACATGCGTTTTCAATGTTTATGAGCAGATTTGACATAAACTTTGCATTCTTCTTCAAAGATATTACACCCCCAAAACAATAACAATACCACTTTTGCAAAGATTACATTTAAAAGGAAAGACACCCCTGGAGAAATGTCCATGTGATGGGCTGAGTGAACTAGATGCTGAGGAGGGACATCTAGGATATCCTCCTGCCTAGTGGCATCCAAGCAGAATTCCCCATGCGCCTGATGTTTAAGCTAGGCCTTGAGGTCTATTGAGAATTCGTTGGTGAAGAAGAAAGGGTAGAGGGTCCCAGCAAGCCCATCGCATGTGTCTCTGCAAGGAGATGTGGGAAAGGCAGGTTTGAGGAAGAACCAGTGGCCCGTGTGGTCGAGCTCATGGCTCTAGGTCGTGAGGGGAAGAGCTGTGGGTGGTGGCCACAGAGGATGTGATTACACCAGAGTTACTGGCACAATGAGCCACTGCTGTCCAGAAGGGTAAGAAGTGGTTTCTGAGCACCTGAGACCCACGTTTCTTCTGAGAAAGTCTGTTCTACATGACACGGTTGACCTGATACTTTTGGAGAGCAACTTCTCTGCGACTGAGGAGAGGAGGTGGTGAAACACCCCTCCCCATGCCTCTCCTGATACTTGGGCTTTGGTGAAATGACACCAGTGATTTCTTTCAATTGAGATTTGCCTCTGGTTAATATGCTCTCTCTGACATCTTCACTCTCTAATCCAGACACAGCGAAGTGGGCTCTGCAGCTTTCAAGGCACCTCAGCTGGTAAAGAGTGGAAGGTGGCCCAGGCTCAGATCCTCCTGGCTCTAAAGCTGTGCCCCTCCCCCTGCCCTGGCCCATGCTCCCAGGATGCAATCATTACAAGGAAATAAATGCAATTCAGTCTATTGAGATAATTTATTCTGCTGACCTTAGAAAAATATCCAACAATTGTCCAAATTGCCTCTAGAAAAACAGTTCTACTATGGAACCATCGATTCTCTTGGAGTGAGTTAAGTAAATCTTAATAAGAAAAACACGAGTATACATTATGAGAAATAAAATGTTTAGATCAGTACCTAACATATGGTAATCACTCAATAAATGTTGATTAATAGTAATAGGAATAAATATTTTCTTAGCTGAATATTTATCTACATATTTCTAAGTGTGTATATCAGCATACAGGAATTTAAAATAAAATAGTATTTATCAATGCATGAATTTAATTGACTCACTTCTTCATTCAGCCAATGATCCCTGAGCACAATATCCTCCAGGTCTTTTGGATCAGAGTTTGCGTCTTTACAGAATTCACGCTCAAAAGGATCTGTGACTCAATTACCCCGTATTAACAGAATGGTGTGGCAAGGGCTGTGACCTTTGATTACTTCTTCACATGAGAATAATTTTGTAATATTTTCTGGAAAGAAAAAAGAAAGAAAGATAATTTGATCTTTCCTCTCACATAGTAGATTAGTTTCTTTAAGTTATTAATAATTCAGAAAAATTTCCTACCTGTCAAAATTCCGTATCAGGAATGCCATGAAAATGTGCATGGAAATTGTCAAATTTGGAAAATCTACCATCACATTTATTTTATTTAAATGCTATAAGACTTTCAGTCATTTTGCCTTTCTATGTGCAGGAATCATTCTTAAAAACTTTGATTAGACAGCATTCCTTAGAAGTTTCTCAAGGTGTCTTTGTTCCAGTGACGTATTATGAGTTTGTTATTTTGTCAATGTCAGAATTTCCCATCAAATCAGCAGAAGATAGTTATTTTCGTAATTCTATTTCATCAGATTCCCATCTGAAAAGAAAAAAATGAGGGGCATTTTAATAGTGTATGCTGCATTATCAAATATATTCTTGGAAGAATAGAACTTCTGTTTCAAATTATCTGCTTCCAATTTTCCATGTTTGATGATTGGAGGGATTTTCCACAGATTAACTTCTGACTCTGCACGTTTCAAAGCCCGCTCCCTCGACTCCTTGCACGCTGCTCTGGCTGGGGGTCAGGTTTATACCGTGAACCAGCCTCTAGCTCGCTCCTTTGTGTCAAGGTGCAGGGTGAGTCAACACAGTGGGTGGTAGGAATATTTATGGAAGCCATACCTACAGCAACACAGTTAGCAATAACTCATTGGCTCTGGAATAAATTGTGAGATGTATAACTCCATTTCAATAAGCCCAAACTCATCCCCCGGAAGCTCTGAGTTAGATCCCAAAAAGCCGGTGTAACTAGCACCACCCAACATGGGGGAGTGTTGGACAGAGAAGGAGGACTGGAAAGAGAGGGTGGTCTCAAGTGACTGCAGTTGAAGTACCTCACTTATGCAAATTTTACAAAGCCTCTGAGCATCTAAACAAAGTCAGGCCCCTCTGGGGGCATTGGAAGGGTCCTGTTGCACATGAAGGGCTCAGAAGCTTACATTTCATTATATTCACAGAAAATAGCCCCCTGGCTCTGTGTTTGGAGCTTTTGGAGAACTTAAGACTTGTTCACATCTCTCTGAAAAACATTGAATGGAATAATAAAGAACACATGCTAATCCCAGACCACAGACTGGGACACAAGTTTTATGTGAAAATAGATCTCTTGTAGCCATGATGGCTGTCAGGGCCTGAGTGTACAAGCCATCTCTGTTTCTGGGAAGTTTTTGGCTACCCAAAATTGTTGACTTAGGATCTGTTGTTATTGAAAGGGTCTTGGGTCAAGAATAACAGCTTTATGCCCTGAATTATTCCACCATAATGTAGCTAAACCCTTTCCTGTGCTGTTTCTGCATTGTGATATGACCCAGAGCCATAGCATGAGGATATCATGCCTTTGAGGTGACCCAAGCTCACTGTAAAACAGAATGTAACAGGTAGGGTGAGTTGGGCTTTAATTATTCAGAGGGTTTGAATGGGAGGAAAATGGAAAATGAGCCTCCTAATGGGCAGTGGCTGGCTGGATGAATGTGTGGAAGAACTGTGTCCTCGAGATTAGGCTGTCCTAAATCTTACTTCCCGAGATGCTTCCATCACGCTCCTACAACCAGAAAACAAAATGCAGTCATGTTACCCTTCTCCCTAAAACTAGCAGTAGTTTCCATGAATGTCAGAATAAAGTCCTGTGACCTTCAGCTCACACTTGGAGTTCTTCATTGTCTGCCCTTGGCCAACAGCAGCACAGGCTGGTGTCAGTCATCACCCCTCCACGCCCGTGTAGTCGAAGCTCTCCAGAGAAAACAGCACCACAGGAAGGATATTCCTATGTCTGTGTTCATATCTTTATCTATCTCTGTGTCTGTATCATTATATCACTGATTTCTATCCATATCTATGTCGAGAGATCTGTTTAACCATTGCCGTGCCCTTCCTGGATTGGATGGAATGCTTATTTACATTTTTGCCCACATGTTGGAGTGTAATTTGAATCTGAGAGACACTGTGAACTCCTGGAAGAGTTACCACTTGGGGTGTTTTCAATAAAGGGAATTAAATAGCTGGATGGTGTTGTAAGGGAAGAATGAACAGAAGAGAAAACAAAGTGTAGGAGATAAAATCTGATTTAGGGATCAGAATATCTAACAGCTCTGAGCTGAGGTTGCAGGCCACCTTGCCTCTGAGCTGCTGAGACACACCACAGCCAATGCTAAATGTGCTAAAGGGGCCCCGGACTTCCCACAAAGATGCCATTTCTGCTCCTATTGCTGGAGTTGGTAGTCCCCTCAACACTCACTGACAGCTAGAGCCAGCCATTTCAACTCTATCAGAAGTGAAAACTTTCAGTTTGTCTTCCCTGTCTATTGATCTCCAGCCAGTGCCCCCCACTGGCAGAATCTAACAGCATCTTGCCGGCAAAGGAGCCTGGGAAATGTAGTTCACGGGCTTCCAGCCTTAGCAGGCACCTGTGCCTCACACTTTGTAGGGCCTCTGGAAGCTACTGATCCTGAGGATTTTACTGGTATCTTCACATTACTCTACAGCATCTTTGTCAAAGCAGCAATAGAAGTTTTAAATAAGTTAATCTGTTGCCAAGCAACTCGTTTTTATATTAGTACACTTCTTATTGGAAGTGGTGGCATTTCTTTATTTCTTCGGTGACAAGGTACTGGCAGGTTTTAAGGAATTATACATACACCTACAATGCTGAGAGGCTTTTTGTCTTCTTTTCTAAAAATGTGCTGATTTTTATTACCTTAGACAACAGAGCCTATATGAAGCTCAGGAGTGAAGTCTCATGTTCTTTTTCAAATCTCCTGTGCTCAAGAGTGATGTTGGTTGCACCATATATTTTATATGCTTTTCACCTTCTTGTGTTAAAAATAAAGTACATTTAGTATCTTAGATAGAACAAGGGCCCTCCGTCATCATCATTTGTTTTTCAATGTTTTCCTGCAGAATGTTCTAGATTTGGCATTACTCCTTGAAAGAAGAATGTTCAAAGACAGCTGATGAGACAGAGACATCTGCACACTACCATTCCGTGATTGTTGGAATCTTTACAAGATTCCAGTTTAATCTTGGAAAAAAATTTACACTCACATGTACACTCAACGTGTATTTTTCCACATGTACAATGTACCTGTATGAACTGAAGGGATGATACGTGTTGATTGTGCTCTTGTCAACAGATGCCGTTCTCTGGACTTTTCTTCCATTATTAGGTCACTGTGTTGGGTTTCCATGATTTTCTCTTAGGTCTCATTGCCTCAGTTTCACAGATGAAGAAGACAGGAGCAGAGAAGTTAAGAAACTTGCCAAAGTCACACCAGCCATTGTGGGGGACAGGAGTCAACCCCAGGTGTGCCAGGGTTTAGGGTCAGAGGCCTTGGCACCACACCATGATGGGGGTGTGTATAGTGCTTCATGCTCACGATCAAGGTGAAGGTGATAAACTCTAAGATCCTTTAAAACTATGGCTTACTAAAAACATTATTGTTTTAGCTTTGTTTAAAGATATTTTTTCTTACTGTTATCCTAACTGAAATACTTTCACATACCCAAGTCCAGAACCACAAGTTTCAATAAATCAGTGGATAAAACTACACACAATTGCTTGAGAATTCTTATCCTTCCTAGAGTGGGTCACCGCAGCAGTCTCCAATGGAGCCTAATTCGTGAGCATATCTTACAGACAGGATGTTGAGCTAGGGCCACACCTCAGTCCCTGTGGCCGTTTTACAAACTGAAGAGTTGGGCCTGACATTCTGGGAAAAAAAATGTTCTGTATCATTCCATTGTCTTTAAGATCCATGGGCTGAGCTAAAAAAAAAAAAAAAAAGTACTACTTTGAACCCCAGTTGATCTCTCATTTTTTCCTGCCTTGTTTTCACACATGTGCATTTTGAGAGCTCCTTAAAATAGGAGCAAGTATTTCCTTCTGTTCTTTCACTTGTTGAGCTGATCAAGACTTAGAAGATAGGGAATCAAGCAAGACTACCTTTAGTTAGGTGTGTTAGGATCCTCCCACAAAAAGTAATAACCTTATTATACCTATTGCCCCCTATTACCCCATCCCACCCCACACACACACCGCACACCCACCACATACACTGGAACCATGTGCTATGTGCCTTAAAGTAGTTTTCTTTGTATTTGTTTCAATGTACTAAAGTGCCTGCACCATAGAAGATATAAAATTATAACTCAACTAGCTGAATTCTGAGAGGGAAGTTTCTGAATAGTTTTACCCAGAGATGGTGTAAGACGAGTTATTTTCAAAGTGAGTTAGGACACTGTTCCAGTCCAAGACTAAATAGCAAAATCCTTTTGCAGACAAGACATCGTTCTTTCAGGTGTCATGTCTAAAAAGAGGGCTTTTGAAACACCCTCTGAAATGCAAAAGCCTAAAATATGTTCTACGAAAGAAACAGGAGTTGGGTGAGGGCACACTGGATGGAGAGCGTTCCTCCAGAGAAGGTCACACAGTGACATAAGCTCTTCCTCCTCCTTGCTCCTGTGCCTTGGGAAAGTTAAGCTAGATGGGTTTCTTCCATGTAAGATGACTTTATATGCAATCATTCTTCTGTGTCCCATGAAATGTTTGGAAATTCATTGCTGAAGTACTCTAACATCTTCCATATTCATTATTCCTTTCATTCTCCCCATCTAGCTGAGTGAGAATGAAGTTCTACAGATTCCTCCTGTTTGGGCTCATTCTTTCCCAACAGCCCCCAACACAGGCAGACACCCCATGGCAGTTTGGGAAGAGGCTCAGGCTCCCTGCCTCCTCCTCTCTCCTCTCTCTTCAAGATCCACATATCTGCAGAAAGAATGGGAGGCCAGGAGAGGAGGTCAGCCCTTCAGTTTAGTCTTCCCATTGCAGGGTCTGTCCCAGAGGGTCAGGTCTCTCCTTTCTCCTCCCCTAGCTCTTGTACTCTGAGGGGAGTCTAAGATCAATTTTGTGGGTAATCTCATAACTGAAGAATATTTATAGCACAGTGATTCTGTCTCACATGAGAAGCAGCATATTCTGACAGAAAAGAGACTTTCAGAGAGCAGAGCAATCCTCTTAGGCCAAGTATGCTCCCTTTACATTAATTTCCTTTTTATCTTCTTTTTAAAAGATACTTTAGGCCTATTTAATAGAAAAATGTTCTGTAAATGCAAACTTCAAATAATAACATCCAGCAAGGTTTACAATTGTCTTTCTTCACTATAATGAATTAAAATGGAATCTGGGCATTTAGTTCTAGGTTCATTTAGAACTCCAGACAGACATGGGCAGATAAGATACTGGCAGATCTGGGGTTGCTTCCACATCTTGTCTCTTGCAAATGATGCTTCAATGAACATGGGGAAGAAAAAGAGACACTTGATGTCCTTTTCATGAACAAGGTTAAGAGGCAGAGCTAAGGCTCTGGGCAGCTACGCCTCTCCTTATAGAGGCAAGTTGTAGGGCTTGGTTTGAATGAAATCAGATACTGTGTCCCCTCCCTTGATGGATGATACACTCCAAAGTTGCTGATTGCACCCTAGAATAGAAAAAGCGATTTGCAGATTATGGGGACCTAGAATAGGAGAAATAGTCCAGATCTCTGCCTGATGAACTTGATCAGCATGTGGAACCACTTCGGGTTACTCAATCACTGCAGCGCTGCAGTACTTTAAAATTCCCATCCATGTGTTGCCACATATAAAACCCGGATCCAGCAATCCATTCACCCTAGCATTCTCATGGAATCCCAGGCTAAGCAGAGATTCTGAATTAGCAAACCAGAAAGAGCAGCACCTCATCAGAGCTTCCGGAGGCCCCAGGAAGGGGACGCATTCGGGCTTTCCTTCCTTCCTTTCTGTGTCCACTCCCTAAATGCTTATTTCCGTGCCCTGGATAAAGTTCAATACATGTGCATGCATCCAAAACTACATTTAATGCGAATCACATAAACTGTTGGAAAGGCTCATGAAGAGACAGAAGACCAAAGCAAACAGACTTGGGTTGTGGCGAGTCCTTGGGGGTGGTCCACATTCAGACTGAGAGGGATCCGTGCCTGTTTTTGATCCAAGGAAATTGCCACTCATGCTAAAGAGAGAGCAGCTCTTCCTCTATTTTCATTGAGGACAGGATATCAGCCCTCACCTAGACAGGTCTTAAGTGCGTACCCTTTGGCACGGGCACTTCCCTCTTCCTGAAACACTGTTCCCACTCACATCCACCCAGCTAGCTTCTTCCCAGCCTTGATATTCAGCTCAAATGTCACCTCCAGGAAACTCACTCATTTTACATCACAGCACTTCTGTGTTCCCCAGCACCATATGTATTTGGTGGAGCTGTAAATGGATCTGTGCCATTGATTCAGGATCCTTAAAAGTCAACACAGAACCTAGGAAAGAATTATCCCCAGAATTATGAACTGACTTAGTGGATGAATGAATGATCCAAATTGAAAAGGTGTCTGTCTGCATGTGGATTTCTGGTGCATGGTATGAATCTATAATAGTTTCACTCAACTCACTCAAATTTCCTAGTATAGCAATCACAATAGACCTGATTCCTGGGATTTGAAATATATGGAATTGCATACATGAAATTCAAGGTCAGAACCACATCCTGCGTTCACAACAGTGGACCAAATTGTCACACATCTACCTCCCTAACAGGATTAAGATGCGATCTTACTTTTTTTCAGATTTAACATTATGCCCTTGATAATTTGTTCTTTCAAATTATTTTGAAAGATAGTGTACACAAGAGTGCATATAATGCTTCTTTATTTGAAAGGATATTGTTTGTTATTAAGAAATAATAAAGACATAAACTCCTATGAAATTTCTACCTAGCCTAAGAAATAATGCACTGTTTTATACAATCTGAAAATGAAATTTGAATATTTGACTAGATTTAAATATAAACAAGTATTATTAAAAGCTTATATTTTGTTTGAACATGATTAATATTAGCAAAACAACATATACATATTATATACACATGTGCATTATATATGTGTGTATATTTGTATGTGTATGTGTGTATGCGTATACATATATATAATTAAACCTAGAGAGTTGATTTAATGTTATTTTGATCTCTTTCTCTGCTTGCTTTCCTGTTGTGTGGATGACTCTCACTTGAGTGTGTATGTGTGTATTAATCACCAGTTTACTCTTTGGCCTGAACCTTATACCTTCATATATGTAGTCATCTGGTGGACATCTCAATCTGTGAATGCCCTAGATCTGCAAACTTGACATAGCTAAAACTGCATTCTTTAAAACCTCCCAGTGTGTCTGTAACCTAACTCTCCATCTAGGCATAGGTCAGCTACTGGCTGTTCCACAGTGCATCTGGGGCCATCATGAATTTCTTCCTCTAAAGTGAAATATCATAAAGTCTTCATAAGTGGCTTCTTCACTCATGGCCTCTAATATTCTGAGTTATACTTTGCATACAAATTCCAGGATTTAAAAAACAAAAAGAGAATAAACTTCTGGCCAGTTACTCACCTGCTTAAGCAATAAATAGACAACATACTTGAATGAGGACTGTGTGTCCTGTCACCTGAAGTGAGCCAAGTTCTATGGTGATAACTCAGGAGCCATCAAAAGGGAACCCCAGAGGGCAAATGAGGAAAGATATGGTTTCCTGACCTCTGAAATGTAGACTATAGCTGGGTCCAGAAAGCAGAGTGGTGCAGCACGTCTTCTGCATGGGAAGGAGGAGCAATGACTGGTCAGTTGAGGGGAAACAATGGCCAGGGTCACTGAGATCCCCAGCACATTCCAAAACAGCCCGGGTGTTGCAACACAACACAGGGCTCTGCTTCCCCTGGGACACGTATTGTCAACTTCATCCCAGATGTCCAGGGCTCCCTTCTTGTCTGGGAGTTAGCAAATGCCTATAAATACTGGTTACAGCTTTTGCAAACTCAATGGGATGTAAAGGTACCAAAGCAAGTCTGCAAAGAAGTCAAAGCATTTCCCTTCAGGACATTTGTGTGTAGGAATTTTTTAGGTCTGTAATTAAATGATTGAACCATGACTGCCTCAACCCATTATCTTTCTTCAAGAGGTAAAAACACTCATAACTGCCACTCATACTTTCGAGTGTTCTACAGTGTTCTGAGAGATTTCATTCACCACAGCACAACATATTCCTCTAAGGGAAGAAGGTCTCGGATAATTAATTCCCATTTAAATTATGTTTCAAAAGAAAGCAGATGCTTCCAGAAGGTCAATGTTTTGACCAAGGCTATACTGATAATAAAAAGAGACAAGACAAGAAGCAGATGTTCTAATTTTCCATAATTCTGCATTGGATCCCACTTGCTAACACTAGGTAGTCACGTATGAGTTCTTTATTATTTATTTTATTTGTTTGTTTGTTTCTTTCTTTTCTTTCTTACTTTTTAATTTTTGGCACTGAGGATTGAACCCAGGGGTACTTAACCACTGAGCCATATCTCCAGCCTTTTTTTACATTTTATTTAGAGACAGAGTCTCACTAAGTTGCTCAGGGACTCACTAAGCTGCTGAGGCTGGCTTTGAATTCACAATCCTCCTGCCTCAGCCTCCTGGTTTGTTTCTCTTTTCCTAAACCATCAATTTCTCTCAACCTCAATTCTTCAAGACAGAACTGTTATTTAGGAAGTATTGAGTTTGTAAAGATGTGAATCAAAATCATACTCTTGTTACATATTTGATATTTGACATTGGGTGATTTAGGCAACATCACTGAACTCCAATGTCCTCACCTACACCAGAGAGGTATTGTGATCTGCACTCTAGCCTTGTGACGAGGGTCACAGAGGCCACAGTGAAAAACCTTGGAATCTTCCTGGTGACCATTATTCAGCTGAACTCTAAATTCTAGGCTCTTGCTCCCCATTTTGGCAATATAAAATGGCTTTTATCACTTTGAAAAGTGTTCCATGTAATATTGTGTCTGAGTCTGCCATATTTGGATAAACATGTAATAATAATATAAATATGTAAATAATTTCTCAACAGTGTGGTAAGTACCTTTATGGGCTATGGGGACATAGGAAGGAAGCATAAGTAGCTCTGCCCTGTCAGAGGAAGGGTCAGGGGAACCACAGAGAAGAGACAGCACTGGACTCTGACCACAAAGACGGGAAGTCATTGCCTCTGCAGAAAAATGGGAACACACTAGAGGCAGAGACAGCGATGCCAGAAGTACCCACCGCCATTTCTTGGAAGCTGTTTTTCATCCTGCACTACTTATTTCACCTTATATAAATAACTAGATCTATCATTCAGGTTTTTTTTTAATTTGTAAATTGATTTTAATACTTTTACCAGAAAGGTCTTGATGTGGATGAAATACTATGGGATTTCACTGATCCAACGCTCGGTGCACAGAAGGTACGCCATCAATGTCAGATCTAAATCAGAAGGAGCGTGGCTTAGTCATGGAGAACAGAACATGTGATGAGGGTCATCCGGGTCAGCATTTTAATGAAGGTGACTGAGGTTAAAACCCCCAAGAAACAAACAGTGTGGATGCTTGGATGCAGAAGCAACGGTAGCCAGATGGTGTTGTGGTATATCCCTTACCTGTCTGAAATATCCACGGGATGCCCTCTCCCCAGAGCAGTGACTCTTCCCTGTTGGTGTTGTTGAGGACTTCATCAAGGTCACAGGCTTCAACTGGTATGATGGTAGTGATTCTTCTCAGTTCAGCAACAGGTCAGCGGGGACAGTGTTCACATGACTGAGGTTCTATTGGTTTACTAATTCCAGGAGGAATGAATTACATACAACTGTTTCCAAATACATTTTCCCAAGCTCCCATCACAGGACTCCCCAAACCTACTCCACACATGTGCATGCAGCACAGTCATACTCTTGATGCATGAAACAAGCATCCGGGAGACAACAGGTGAAAGAAATATTTCCCATGGAGTATCTGCTAGAAAACGAGCGAGCGGCTCACGTTCTTTACGCAGCTATTTTTACTTTTATGTTGTCCTGAATGGCAAGAAGGCCACCGTCTAAACGTCCTGAAGTCATGGTATTAAGTTTCTATTAATAGGGCTGCATTCAGACTACCACGCTGCAGGCTGCCCCTCTGGCCTGTGGTTTTGCTTTGTAACTCCAAGCTGAGGTTTGGAGCAACAAGTTTTGCCACCTGAAACAACAGCATCTGCCTAATCTAGAGTGATCCATTTTTCCAGTGAAGATTGCTTTCTGTGTTATTTTTATTTTTAAAGGGAGTTAACATTTAACATGCACGTTAGCATGTTCCTCTCTCCCTGAATGGGCCTGTGTGTTTCAGCTTGTCCCTCTGCTATGCTGGTGAGCCCTGCTTTCCTCAAGGTTCAGGAAACTCTAAATCATAATGAGGGTCAAAGACCGATGCATTTGGCAAGCTCTTCTCCCCTACAAACTCCATTAAACACAATTTCTGAAGACATTTTTATAACCTGGGAATTCTGACCAGGAGATGTACAGCACCTTTACAATTGACCATGATGGTAGGACACTATTTTTTAAAAAATGTCATTTTTTAAAAAATGTCACTGATCCTGGCCTGAGAAGAACTGAGGCAGGGCCAAAGGATGGCCATAGGAGCCACAGGCTAACAGCCCTGGTGCTCCCATCTGCTAGATGAGTCCACGTCATCCCTGCACATCCTGAGCAGGGCAGGGTCTGGGCAAAGGTGCCACAGTGAGGACAGGAGCAGGGTGGGCCCTGGCCAGCTCTATGCCATACAGCCCCATCCCTCCACATGGATGCTGGGAACTTCCAGGCATGAAAGTTCAAGTCCAACTCTGAGAGGAGCTGGACAGTTTTCATTTTGGCCTTTCAAATTCTGTTTATTCTTATTGAAACAATAATGTCACAGTTACACTCTATGACCTTCAATGAGCAGCATTTTCTCCAGTACTTCTTTTCAACTCCTTCCTGTGCTTCTTTTCACACAGTCATAATCATAACACACACATCATTTGACCATTCCTTTCTGCATAACTCTTAGGTAATAAACAATTTCACTTGTTGCTAGGGTGTTTCCACCACGCTCATTTTAATAGCTACATAATACTTTATTCAGGGAACACACCATAAATTATTAAACTGTTTATCTGTGGTGATTTGTTTTTTATTCAAAGTCCCATTTTGTGCTAAAGTTATTCATGTAAATATATAATCTTCCATTCCACGTTCACTTATGTCTTTGGGGATTTGGGCTAATATTTTATTTCCTCTTATATTTTGATAGAACTTGGAAGAGAAAGACACTATTTTTTTCAAAGATGCTCATTGTTATCATAAGGCATTCCACAAACATTCCACATGCTCCGATCTTTTATTTATATCTGTCTTGTCAAATGTGCTGCCGCTTGGTGCTCAGATCCCTTTTATGGAGTTTTGTGCGTTCTGGCCCTTCTCCCTCCCCTGTGCTTTCCTTGCCTTCATTGGTTTCATTGGGGTGCTTTGACACCCCTCCACAGACGCATGCACGCACACACCCCACCCTGCCTCTGATCCAGCACTGAAGGAGATTGCCAGAGCTCTCCTCTTTCCACACTGTTCTTTTTTCTTTTTCTTTTCTTGCTATAATATTTGTTCATCTCCTTCTCTTTAAATTAAAATTCTGATCTTATCTTACGTATTAAGTATTGTCTTTAAGAGTTTTGCTCTACTCAGATTTGGGGAACCGGGGAACCCTGCTGGGCAGAGCCCAGGCCTGCATGAACTGTAGGGAGGGACTCAATGCTGGGGACTTCTTGATTCAGTCACTGTCAGCTGGGCCTGTTTACCACCTTCGATTCCATTCCTGTCTTTTAAAGACACACATAGACATTGAGCATCATACTCTCTCTGCTAGTTTAGTCTAGCTTTACTATAAAAAATATTCCCATTTCAAGATTCTGGATCTGTTACTTTATTGGATTTTTATACATTTTATAGGATACCTTAGTTTAGGTTTTGAAAGGAATCAGAAGATGAATGGATTTCTCCATGATCGAATGCACATAGATTTGAAAGTAAAAAACCATGGAAATACGTTCCCTGATGGGGCAAGTCATATATAGTGGATTTCCATACCTGGACTGGACTGAAGGCCACGGTGATTATTACTCGGAATACCAACACACTGGCCCGTGGCTCCCCTGTGGAAACTTCTGCTTCTGATCTCACTCCCTGGAAAGAGGACTCCAGGGACGACTAAATGGTCAGTCCCTGCAATTGCTACTGAAAGTCTCTCCTAAGTACAACCTACATCTTTTTTTAAAAATTTATTTATTCGACTTAGGTAGACATGACAGCAGAATGCAATTTGATTCATTGTACACAGATGGAGCAGAACTTTTCATTTCTCTGACTGTACGTGATGTAGAATCACATCATATATGCAGTCATACTGGAAGATAGGGCTATGATGTTTATCTCATTCCACCATCTTTACTGTCCCCATGCCCCCTCTCTCCTCCCTCCCCTTTGACCAAAGTTCCTCCATTCTTCCTGTGTCCTCTCCCTCATTATGGATCAGCATCCACTTATCAGAGAGAACATTCGGCATTTGGGTTTTGGGGATTGGCTTCCTTCGCTTATCTGAATGCAGATAAGCTGTGATGCTTGTCAAGCATGCCTTTCATTGGAAGAGAGGTGATGGGAGAATTCAGGAATCCTTGTTTTCTTTCTGGTAGCAGAGACTGGCTTGCTATTCACTGAGATAACACAGTAATTGCTTTGGAGAACTTGTTTTTAAGAGACCAGAGTCATGGCGTGGAAAAAGCCTGGCTCCAGAGTCAAAGTGTGAAGGAAAGCTATGTGCTAATGAAGACGGTGAATCTTGGAATTTAGATGACCAATAAACAGACTTCTATCACATTGCTGTTTTTACATATTGTTTCATTTGTTGCATGTGGTGCTAATCTAATAAAATATACATGAATATATGAACTCAAACCAGTCCTGGCTCACTAGTCATATAGTTCAGTCTCGCCTAGTGATGTAGAGAGCTGTAAACTGCTTTTCAAAATCTAAAAGACATGAGCTAGGTCACTTATTTCAGCTTCTAATAAGGATCCCACACCCTGTCGTTCCTTTTGAATGATTTCATAAGCAACGTTACAGAGAGAGCAGATGTTGGGACTTCCATGTCTCTCCATCTTCCCAGGATCTCTACCTAGTAATCTTTAAGACATGCAAGACCAATACAGTGATGTAAAGCTTTCCATGAACTCAGGAAACCAAACAATAGACTCCTCTGCACTCCTGGTGAGCAGATAAATGCTTGCCAGAGTCAGAACAATGCATTTTAATTGGATGATTGCATTCACCAAGCATCCCAGAGCCAAAACACTTTTCTTTCTTCAAGTAACAATTCTGTCTCTTAAAATGTGTTATTTCCAGCTTGACATAGCAAGACTTTTCTCTCATTTGTCACGTATAAATGGAGCCATTTGTTTTCCTTGGAATGACTCTATGCCCCTCGTTTCTGCCTATGCTGGGTATGCTCGGTGCACTGTGCCAAGGAATCACATGCCCAGGAATCCTGTGCCCAGGAAGCTTTCTGCAGGAGCACAGGGAGGCTACAAGCAGTGGGAGAGGTCGAGGTACATATTTTGTTCTGTTGTTGAACACCACAGGATGCTGGAGGAAGCGAGGGTTGAGCTGTTGGATATTCTGAATGGATATTTCTTTTTCTTTTTAAAAATTTCCAGTTTAATACAAGCCAGTGGACATCAGGCCTTTTGACGTAACTCATGCTTCTGGGGTATGCGTCAGTGATGACATATCCCTCAGCCATTGCAACAGAAGGCAAGCCTCCGAGGCCGGTGGTGCTGGTCCTGTGGACGCTGAACCAAACATGCTGCTCTGGCTGTGGGTGGTTCTTCCTCAGCCTCAGTGACACAGGACATCTTCATGGCAAGTTCCAAGGTGAGGCTTCTCCCAAGAGGGGTGAAGCCACAGCCCAGCTTGGTTTGGTTGTTCCCACCAGGACTCTTTAAGTTGAGAAGTGAGGAATTGGCCAGGAGGGGTCACCTTGAGGGTGAAGCAGCCCAGCTCTGTGTGGCTCCTTTGTGTAGCTTTGTAAATATCAAGTGGGAGTTGTCTGCATTTATGAGGCACAGGAAATAGCCAACCGCCCTCACCTTGTCCAGACTGGCTGAGCCTGTCACTACAGGGGCAGGGGTCACTGTAGGGGTCACACCTTGGAGAAGAGAGAGCACCTGCCATAACATGGAAGCCTTTCACTTTAGTTTTGAAAATCCTCTTCTTTTCCTTAGGCACCAGAGATAAGGTCCACTTTCTTTTTGGATCAGAAAATAGAAAGTGAGAGACACAGCCCAGCCGTGCAGCAGTTGATGGGCATTCAAGGAAGACTTCTATAAAAATATTCCCCGTGCATGTTAGTGATCAGCTTGACTCAGAGTGACTTCTGTTATTGCCAGATGCCACATAGCACTGCATTAGCAGTCTAGCCTACATGAAAGCTCCCATCAGCGGTCATGGCTAGAAATGAGGTTTTTAACAGGAAGTGTCATTTGCAGCATTCACGCGTATTATTTAGAAAATACTGTTTGAGACTCTTATTTAAGAAGTGTTTTTACCATTCAAAGGGCTTGCTTCCAGCCAGCTTCGTTATGTACAAAATACAATCTAAAATAGAGGGGTTTAGGAAAGATGGAGAGAGAGCTACTGTGGGGTGGTATCAGGTGCACTAACACCTTTGTACTTTAGTTCACACAAAAGCCCTGGCACATGTCTGGATATGAAGTCCCCTTGTCCCATCCCATTGTGACTATGAAGCAGAAAGAACACGGAAGCAGGTGAGCAGGATTGCTGGGGAGAAACCTGCTACCTTCTGCATTCATTCGCTCCATCAAGCACACCAAGTTCCTGCTATTAAGTTCTGAGCATAAAAGTTCACAAGTAGAATTGACAAATAGGAGTTTATCTGGAGATCAGTAACTAGATACTTAGAATCATGAAACCGTAAAACTATTTCAAATGAGGAAGGAGCGCGGAAGGTCCAGGAATCCAGAGAACTGCGACTCATTCTAGGTAGGTCTCCCGCGTGGAGAGGGAGATTTCAGCTGAAGAGCACCATTTAACCAATAATAAAAGGATCTCTCTCCTAAGCGCCTCATCACAGGAAGTGATCAATGAGACATCTCCACAGCCCTGATGAGGCAGCTACAGAGAAAGTGCAAGGGCTGGGTGTGGTCAGAGGGCATCTGTGTGCCCGTCTGCCCCAACCTTCTGTGGTATGACACATCTCGGCCCTATTGAATGGTTGGGACGGGCCTGGGTCTAGAGGCAGAGCTCTACTTGGTGCTGAGAAAGGCCTGCCGGTGGATCTGCTGACACATGGACTTTGCATAGTAAAGGACAGTGAGACTTTCCTGCATGGTCCCTGTGCTATAGACAGCTAAACTATCCTGGATTTTGGAGGTTACCTATACCACAGGGATGTCATATTAAAAGAAGATTCTCTAGCTTCTAACAGAAAAATACCAATTCTCCATCTTTTAAAGTACTTTTTGATTAAAAGTGCCTATTAATTACACAGAAGAGCACGTTTTAATGTCATATTTGTATCTGCATAAGACATCCCCCTTTTCTCCTTCTCATGTCATTTTCTCCCTCTAGATTCCACATACAAGTGAACACTTGCAGGGCTTGTCTAGGTCTGACTTATTTCACTTAATATGATGATCTCCAGTTCCATCCATTTCCTGCAAATGACATCCTTCTTTAAGGCTGACTAGTATTCCATTGTGTATTTATACATATTTTCTTGATCTATGTTTCTGTTGATGTCACCTAGGCTGATTCCAGGTTTGCCTATTGGTAATTGTGCCATGATAAACATGGATATGCAGGTATCTCTAGACTATGCCTACTTTCATTCTTTTGAGTACATATATAACAAGGAGTGGTACAGCTACATCGTGTGGTGGTTCCATTTCTGCTCTTTTGAGGAACCTCCATACTGATTTCCATAGTGGTTGCACTTCCTAACGTTCCCGCCAACAGTGTGTGAGGGTCCTTTGGACTGCATGCCCTTGCCAGCATTTGTTCTTTGTGTTTTGGATGATTGCTATTCTGGTGGGATGAGATAGATCTTGATGTAGTTATGATCTCTAATGGTTAAAGACGCTGAATATTTTTCGTGTATTTATTGGTCATTTGTAATTCTTTTGAGAAATATGTTGAGCTCATTTGCCCATTTACTCATTGGGTTGTGTTATGGGTGGCAAGTGTTTCAAGCTCTTTATATATTATGAATATTGCCCTCTGTCAGAAGAGTAGCTGGCAAAGAACGCCTCCCATTCTGCAGGCTAACCCTCCCCTCTTAATTGCTTCCTTTGCTGTACAGAGGCTTTTTAGTTTGATGTCACCCCATTTGCTAACTGGCCATTATTTGCTGAGCTATAGCAGTCTACTCAGGAAGTCATTGGTGGTGCCATATGCTGAAGTGTTTCACCTCTGTTTTCTTGTAGCAGTCTCCAATTTTTCATCCTATACCTAGGCCTTTGATTCATTTTGAGTTGACTTTTCTACAGGGTGAGAGATAGGGACCTATTTTCAATCTTTCACACACAGATATCCAGTTTTTCTTGCATCAATTGTTGAAAAGGGGGACTGAGGTTGTGGCTCAGTGGCAAAGCGCTTGCCTTGCACGTGTGAGGCACTGGGTTCGATCCTCAGCACCACATAAAAATAAAATAAAATGAAGACACTGTATCCATATATAACCAAAAATATATATTAAAAAAAATTGTTGAAAAGGTCATATCTTCTCCATTATTTGTTTCTGGTACCTTGGTGAAGAATCAGATGGCTGTGGCTACATGGGTTTGTCTCTGTGCCCTCTATTCTAGTCCACTAGTTGGTGTGTCTGGTTTTATACCAGTGCCATGCTGTTTTTATTGTTATGACTCTTGAGTATATTTTGAAATAGAGTATTGTGAAGCCATCAAGCATTTCTCTTTTTGCTCAGAGCTTTGGTTATTCTGGGGTCTTTTGTTTGTCCACAGGAATTTTAGGGTTGTTTATTCTAGTTTTGTCATTAGTGTTTGTCATTAGTATTTAGATGAAGATTGCATTGAATCTGTGTATTGCTTTCAGTAATATGGCCATTTCAAAAGTCTTACTTCTTCCAGTCCATGAACCTGGGAAGTCTTTCCATATTCCAGTGTCTTCTAAAATTTCTTTCTTCGGTGTTCTGTAATTTTCATTGAAAAGGTCTTTCACCTTTTTGGTTAAGTTTATTCCAAGGCTGCCGGTTTTTTTTGTTTATTTGTTTTTGTTTTTTCTCCCTTTGAAACTATTTTAAGTGTAATTGTTTTCCTTATTATTTTCCTCAGAAGGTTCATTATTTGTGTATAGAAAAGCTATTGATTTTCATGTGTTAATTTTGCATCCTGCCACTTTTATGAATTTGTTTATCAGATCTAAATGTGTTCTGGTAGAGTTTTAGGGTACAGAATCATATCATCTGCAGGTAGAAATAATTTGACTTCTTTCCTTTTTATATCCCTTTTATTTCTTTCTCTTGCCTAATTGCTCTGACTTAAATTTTAAGTCCAATATTGAATAGGAGGGATGAGGGTGGACATTCTTGTCTTGTTCTGATTTCAGAGGAAATGCTTTCAGTTTATCTTATTCAATCTGATGCTAACTTTATGTTTGTCATGAATATCACTTATTATATTAAAGTGAAATATTCTCTCCCTGCGTTCTTCAAGGCTTTTATCATGAAAGAATGCTAAATTTGGTCAAAGACTTTTAAAAAATCTATTGAGATCATAATGTGTTTTTTATATTTGATTATATTTATGTGCTGCATTATGTTTATTGATTTGCATGTGTTGAACCATCCTTGCGCCCTTGGAGTAAAACCAACTTGATCTTGGACTATGCTCTTGTGTGCATGTTGTTTTATCTTTGTCTGGTTTTGGTTTCAGGGTGATATGGGCTTCATAGAATGAGTTTGGAAGTGTTCTTTCCCTTTCTGTTTCATTTAATACTTTGGAGAGCTTTGGTATGGGTTCTGTCTGGCAAGTTCAGGAGTGAATCCACTCAATACTGGACTTTTCTTTGTTGGGAGACTTTTTGTTACTGATTCAATCTCATTGCTTCTTTTACTTCTTTAGACAATAATTGGGTTTTCAAGATATACAATCACAACATTAATAAAAATTATATACATATGTACACACACATACATATACCCACATTGATTATTTAATATGGTCTTATTACAGTTTTTAGACCTCACCAAACTATTGAATCAGTATGGTGTTATAGACATGCTAGCTCTTGAGTGTAATAAAAAGTTTTATCCTTTACTTCTAGAAATATGTTTGTTAGTTTTTCCTAAATAAACTCATCTTGTCAAATCATTTTCTTACATTTATATTTGACTGAGAGATTTTGTATGGCTATTAAATGTAATCTAGCATTTTTTTCAGGATCTATAAATATGAATATTTGGTTTTATTCTTTAATTTGTTGAATTGCAATATTTCTGATATTATGTCATCTTTGAGTTTTATAACAAGCTATTTCCTAATAGTTTCAAAATTTAAATGTGAAGGAGTGCCACTTGGGACCTCTCAGAACCTAAAAATATTGATATTGTACCTACTTTTCTATAATTTACTTCTTTGACAAATACTCTTTTATTGAGATTCCTCTTCTATTTGGCGTTATATGGTGTTATTTAAATATCTAAAAGTTGATATAACTATTCAAATTTGTTGAAAATTAAAGGCATTGTTTTTCAAAATTGAATGCATATTGGAATCAACTTGAAATTTTAAAAAAAGGCAAAATCCCAGTGACCATGTTTTTGATGGTTAAATGACATGAGAATGTTCGAGAAAACAATCTCAATACTGGCATTTTTGGGTCTTATTTTAATGTCCTTCTGCATCTGCATCAGTGCTTGCTGTGGTCAAGTGCTGTGTTTGATTTTGTTTTTGACAATCTGTTGGGCACAAAATCATGTCTCATTGTGATTTTAATTTTCATTTACCTGGTCACCCATGAGGCTGAACATCTTTCCACGTGTTTCCAGACCATATGTTCATTCTGTTCTTGCAATTCCTTTTCCATTTTCTGGGTATATTATTATTCTTTTCTTTTTTGTACAGTTTTTCTCCTTCTAAATAATATACAGAATTTTTAAAAAAATATTTTGGATGATAAACTTTTGTCATATCTATATGTTGGCAATATTTCTAATTTTAAAGTTTGTTTTTCTTTGGGTGACTTCTTTTTAAAACAAGTATTTTTAGTATTCAGCCAGATTAAAATTACAACTCCATTCTTTATAGCTATAATTTTATATCTTGTTGAAAGAGAATATTTCACAAACCTGACAGTGTGAGTATTAGGTCTAGTATTTAATTTAAAAATTATTTTTATATTTTTTATTCATGAAATATATAAATATGGTACATGGTAGCTAGCTCATTTTTTTCAATACAGATAACAATTTTCCCAGTTCATTTAACTTATGCAATTTAACAGAAGTTTCAATGTAAAAATTAAATCTTTGTTCAAATGATCTGTCATCGCCTACAAGTAATACCTCATTGCACTAATTGATAATAATTTTTGATATTTTGTAGATAAAGTTCATTAGCATTGCTATCTAGCTTCAGAATAGTTGTTTATTTTTGGCCTGTTACGTTGTTATATATAAATTGGTTACATAGGAAATAACTACTGATTTTTCCTAAAAACTTCTTATATAAATTTTTAAAGTTCTTTATTTCTTGAGTTTTCTTTCCTGCCTTTGAAGTTACATATGTTTTTCCAAAGACTCATGAGTGATGTTTATTTAGTATGTCCTTAGGTGACATTTCTCTTTGGGTATACTGCTGGAAAATTTTTTATTAAAATACTACTTTATATTTAACTTTATTTTTTTAATTTTTTTGAGTTGTTATTTTATTTATTTGTACGTGGTGCTGAGAATCGAACCCAGTGTGTCACGCATGCTAGGCAAGCGCTCTATCACTGAGCCACAACCCCAGCCCTTTATATTTAACTTTTATAAAATAAAAATTTTAAGTTATATTTTGGTGGTATGTAGAAATATTATTTTTTATTTCTCATCTATCAGAATTGATAAATCTAATTTTCTTATAACTTTATTAATTTATCTGAATTCTTTTGGATTTCTTTAGGCAGATAATTATATCAACTAAAAAATTGGTTTTTGTTTCTTCATTTTCAATCCAGGTATATTTTATTTATTTTTCCTTGTTTATTTCACTGCCTATACAAGAAAAGCCTAACATAAGTCATTCATTTATTTATATATATATTTATTTATTTATTATTTTTTGGTACTAGGAATTGAACCCAGGGCTTGTGCATGCTAAGCAGTCACTCCACACTAAGCTACACCTCTAGCCATGAGTCACATTTAAATTTGCATCTTCTAGTAGCCATATAAAAAAGTAAAAAGGAGGCAAGTCAAAATAAGTTTCAAAATATATTTTAGTTGGACAATGTATTCTCACTGTCATTTTAACATGTAATCAATATAAATTACAAATGAGACATTTTATATTTATTTCATGTAAATCCTTGGAATCCAATGTGCATTTTACACTGGCAGCAGCATTCACTGCCATCAGCCCCAACTGTCGTAGTTACAGTGGCCTGTGGCTACAATAGACAGTGTAGTACAGAATCTCAAGTACAATCTTAGCCAGCAGTTCTGATAATAAGCCACTTCTTTTTCTGATTCGAAGGGTACTGTTTGAAAACATCTTTTATTTATTTTTTAAAATTTTTATTTGTTCTTTTTTTGAGGGTGGGTACCAGGGATTGAACTCAGGGGCACTTCACCACTGAGCCACATCCCCAGCCCTATTTTGTATTTTATTTAGAGACAGGGTCTCTTATCATTTATACATGACAGTAGAATGTATTTTGACAGTAGAATGTATTATACACATATGGAATATAACTTTCCATTCTTCTGGTTGTACATGATGCAGAGTCACATTGGTATGTATCCATATATGCACATAGCAAAGTAAAGGAAGACATCTTCAACATTTGCCATATATCTTTGGTTTGGAAATTTAAGTTCAAAGAAGTTGCTTCTATCCTTAATTTCAGATTTTTTAAATCATAAATAAGTTTTAGATTTTTATTGAAAGGTTTTCTTCAACTGTTGAGGTTATCACATTTTAGAACTAATTTATTAATGTGTTTCTTCTTCCACTAATACATTGCTAATATGAAACAGAATTTTCTTTCTTTCTCTCTCTCTCTCTCTTTCTTTCTCTTTCTCTCTCTCTCTCTCTCTTTCTTTCTTTCTATCAGGGATTGAACACAGGGATGCTTAACTATGAAACTACATTCCCAGACCTTTTTATTTTTAATTTTGAGATGAGGTCTCACTAGGTTACTTAGGGTCTTGCTGAGATGCTGAGGCTGGCTTTGAACTTGTGATCCTCCTACATCAGCTTCCTGAGCTGCTGGAATTACAGGTGTGCACCACCATGTCCAGCCTTCCTTGCTTTCTTAGTGCAAACCCAAAGTGATCATGAATTTTGGTTAATATATAATAGCATTTTCTTTTCTAATACAATCTTTGTAAGTTTTTGTTTTTATTTTAGAGTGAGATTTCTCTTTTGTTTCACTTAATTGTGCAATTCTTTTCTGGTTTTACTATCAAGATTATAACAAAGCCTTATAAAATGATTTGGTTGTATTTCCTATTTTTCAGTTCTATGGATCAATTTGAATAATAATAAAAGTTATATTTTATGAAATGTATCCTTCACTCAGCCTGAATGCCATGGAAATAGATTCAAACAATTACATTTACAAAAATTACATTCTTATGTTAAAGTTTTATTTTGCTAAAGTCAAAATTTGAATGAAATTATTCAAAATAGTCTATGATCATGATATATTATGAGGACTTGAATATTCAAAAACATCGTTTTTCTTTAATCAATTTCTATTTAGTGGATTACTAAAACTTTCCTTTTGGAGTAACTTTCTGTTGATCAACTATTGTCTGAAAGACTGTGTTGTCAAAATCACTCGTAAAGCTGTTCTAAGCATTTTACGGTTGATTTGATGGACTCATTCATTTCATGATGAACACTCTGCTTACGCCTGGTCTTAAGCTCTTCCCCTTGATCCTTTCAAAACACCAGTTTTTGTCACTGTGGCTTTTATTAGATCATTCAATTATTACTCAAAAGCCTCTGTTCCAACATTAGTTTCTCCTTCCTTCTCTATTATTTGGCTTAATCACATTTATATTTTTAGCAAGAAGCTCATTGATGTTACTACTTCTGTTATGGTTTAGATACGAGGTGTCCTCCAAAAGGGCATGTAAGAGACAATACAAGAATGTTTGGAGGTGGAATGACTGGGTTAGAAGAGCCTTAACCTAATCAGCGATCTCTATTAATCCTTTGATAGAGATCAACTAAGTTGTTACTGTAAGCAGGTAGGGTATGAGTGAGGAGATAGGTCCCTGCGGGTGTGCCTTTGTGGTATGTATTTTGTCCATGTTGAACAGAGATCTTTCTCTGCTTCCTGGTACTATGTCCCCAGCTGCTTTCCTCAGCCACACTCTTCTGCTATGATGTCCTGTCTCACCTTGAGCCTTGCGGAATGGAGCCAGCTATCTATGGACAGAGACCTCTGAAACCTTGAGCCCCTAAATAAATTTTTCCTCCACTAAAATTCTTGTCAAGTCTTTTGGTCACAGTAACATAAAAGCTGACTAAAACAATCTCTTTCTTTCAATTTCTAACACTTACTTTAAGCTGTTCATTCTCCTAGACACACAGGATTTAATCACTGATCACTGATATTTTATATATCTATAGATACTGTTTTTTTAAAAAAAATTTTATTCGTTCTTTTTAGTTCTACCTAGCATTAAGATGCATTTTGACATTATTATAAAAGCATGGAATATAATTTGCTCTCATTCAATCCCTAATACATCCCTTTCCCTCCCCTCCTCCTGTTCCCTTCCCTCTAGTATATTGATATTTCTTCTGTTTATTTATAGATTTTTTTAAAATCAGTGCCTGTGGCCATGCATAATGGTGAGATTCACTGTGGTATACTCACATATGTACGAAGAAAAATAAGGTCAGATTCATTCCTCTGTTCTTTCCTTGTCCTGTCCCTCTTCCCTCCTTTTCCCTCCCCTTCTTCTATTCCACTGATCTCTTTTCTATTTTGATGGAATACCCTTTGGCGGTTTTCTTTTCTTTTTTATTATTTTGGACTAGCTTCAACAGATACTGTTTTAAACTTCGGACGTGGTGTTTACTTGCTCTGCATTTGCAAACGCATGTGCTCCTTTGCATTTGGTTTTTGTTGGGTGAGGAGGTTTGAGCATGTGAAGTGTGAACCTCACTTCGTCCTCTGCGCAAGGTGCTCTTCTTGGTTTTGTCTGATTTCTGCCTTTGAAGCTCATTCTCCGTTCCGTGTCTCCTCCACTAGCAGCAGTTGTCCTAACAGTTTGATTGACATCCTTTTGTTTATATGTGTTTTCTGAAGTGTTTACTTGTTTTGTGCTTAGACCTTAACGTGAAGAAATACTCATCTTTCTGTGTACTTACTCGCCTATCGTATTTTCTCTTCTGTAAATTGCTACAATGTTATCAATTATTATACTACTTTTTTGGTCCTAGTCTTATATCCAATTATTCTTTCTTGTATTTAATTTGTACTTTGTTTGAGTCCAGATTTAAGTAACACTGTCAAAAATAGCTTGTTAATACTACATATTCTGAGGTCTTGTACATTTGAAACACATTTATTTTGCTTTTACTTATAAATGATGGTTGATTTTTTTGGAAATAAAATTCTAAGTTCTTTTTTCCATTTCTTAGAATTTTAATCTAAATCTCCATGATCTTTTAGCACATGAATTACCAGGGATGGCCTTGCTATGGCAACGGCCTTATTCATTGATTAGTAATCTGAATTTTCTAATTCTTAGACTCATTCAACTGGGACCTGTTTAACACATGTTGGCATTATTCATTCTGTTTGTCCTTTCTATGTGTCTTTAATCTTGTAGGCCCTGGGACAATTGTTTTCCTCTTGCTTGTATTACTTCTTCTATCATATGCTACTTATCCAGAATACCTGCCTGCCTGAAGGATGCTGGATCTTCTGAATCTTCACCTTATGTTTCTGAATTCCCTCAGGACTGATTCTCATCTCTTAGTCCTTCTGTCTCACACTCTGGAGAAATTCCATAGCTCAAACTTCCAGTCTGTTAATTTTCTTTTAAGTGGACTCCTACCTATCTTTCTGACTAGTAATTTTTATTTAAAGATCATACTTTTAATGTCCCAAATCTGAAATGGCTCTTTTTGAGAGGGGAAGGAATAGTGGGGATTGAACTCAGGAACACTCAGCCACTGAGCTACTCCCCAGCCCTATTTTGTATTTTATTTAGAGACTGAGTTGCTTAGCATCTCGCTTTTGCTGAGGCTGGCTTTGAACCCAAGATCCTCCTGTTAGATTGGGTCTGTGCCACTACATCCAGTGACTCTTTTTCTTAAGAGACTGATTTTTGTTTCTTGTTCATCCAAAATTATTAGTTATTATAATTTATCTCTTTCTCATATATTATTTCTCATTTTTTAAACTCTTATTTTTGTTTTAAGATTGGTGGGTTTCTTTAGTTTATTTTCTTAAGACATTAGTTTATTCTTAGATCTCTTTTCATCTTGTTTGAGAATCCCTGCCCAACAGTCGAAATCTGTATTCCAGGAATTTCTGTGTAGACCATGGTACTTTTCCTTGGTTTCTAGAACTGTTATGATTTTATTTTTAGTTGTTTCTTTTATTTCATTTCTATGGATATGAGACTAAAGCACAAGTGATACGTGCACTCAGGCCAACACGTTGATCTAGTTTTCTCCCTACTGCTCTCCAAATAAGTCTTCATGTTTATTATGCTATGAGTTTTGAACTGTATTTTCATTCTTTTCCAAAGGTTAAGTTATGAAGATAGACACATTTCTGCCTAAGTGGGGCGGTTGAGCCTATATGGTAAGTCTGTGCAAGTGCTGCTATACCAGATGAGCATCCTGAATGTTAGACAGTGTCTGGGGTGAGGTCTATGTGATGGGCCAGCACAGAGGCAGTGATGTCCTTCAGGGACAAGCCCTTTTAAATAGTGACAACCTCACTATCCACCCTCTGGCTCCAATGTTCTTACATCTCCTGGCATTTTACCAAGGTGATGGGAAGATTTACAGGAAAGAAGAGCCATCTTAAACTAACAATTTAAAATTCTGGTGTCATTTTGAAATTCCTTGAAGGGAAAATTAATGAAATGCTTGTCAACATGAAAGTTAGAATGGAATTATGAAAGCATAATTTTGAAGGAGGTTCATGCAATCAATAAACATACCACATAGTTAAAAGCAATGATGCTCAAATAGTTGGAGGTGAAGGCATCTTATTTTGAGGCATCTTCTTTTGATTTAGTACATGAACTATAGTTGCTGCCAAGAGACAAAAAGAAAAATATTTAAATTTTCTCTTGGGGAAATGCATGCTGTACACATGTCAACTTCCATTGATGAAAAGCATATTGAGACAGGTAAAAGTGTTTTTCAAAAAATCATTTGCATTTGGAAATGTGTTAAAATCAAACCAGTGGTCACTTTCAATTTCTACATGCTCCTCAGGTGGATGTGATATGTATGGAATCTGGAAGACAAAAAATTGAATGTTGAAATTTGAAAAATTTGAAAAATTGAATGTTTTTCTCATAAAAAAATAAAATAAAAAATATACTTTTAGACGCAATGTAGATTTGATTGAACACTTGATGGTCAGTCAGACCTGGCATTTTTCTTGAAATTATCTTCATCTTATGTCTGTGCTTTGTCAGTGGTGCCTAAAGTTCTCCTTTTCCTTTGGATGGCTTTTTTCTGCTATTCTTTTTGGTTTGGCTTGGGCCCTAGGCATAGTAGTTAGAGACAAGGTAACTGCTGTCTATTTATTCCCACCCTTTTACCCTGCAATGTGATTTTTGGATACCTATGTTCCAAATTCCTGGCCCATAAGTTCTATAAATACAAAGTAAGAATCTCAACTTTCTTTTTATTCTGCAAGATAGAACTTAATGGCAACTATTTGACTATTGATTCTGGGTTGTACTTTTACATGTACCACATCCTGACAAATAAAATTTAGAAGCATTCTACAATTATAATTCCCCAGACAGTGTTTGCCAAATAGTTACATTTCTCTTGCTGGCCAGAAGTTGGTTAATATTCTGGTAGCTTGACAGGACAGTGGGGGCTCTGGTATTCTGTCCACCTCCAACGACGTGCCATTTGAGGAATAAGGATGAACCCTAGCTGGCATCTGAAAGCTGATTATTGACTCCTTTTGGTAACATCAAGAATATTACATCATAAAAAATTATAAAATCGATTAATTGAATTGAAAACAAATCTTGAAGCAATTGTGGAAATTTCTTAGTGACCCAAAGGATTATAATTTTGGTGAAAATATATATCAATAACTAAGATAAAAATAATTTCAGATGAGCAATTCTGAGTATGATCTCACACTAGGATACCTTTGCCAATTCACCTGTTATATTTGAATTTTTTGTGTTTTTATAAGTGGTGTGGGATTAAACACAATACTGCTTGTCTAAAAGAGTTCTTTCAACAAATATAAAACAAATTGTCTGTGATAAAAAGTAGTGCCATTGTTAAATTGCCAGAAAATAAGCAATTGCATTTTTTTAAATATATGTACATAAAAGTTGGTGCAGTAGATTCTTCAAAAAGTGGGATGAAGCTAAGAACAGAGAATGGACTAATTTAAAAAGTTTAAAAATTGTATTTAGTAAAATAAATTCACCCCTCACCATGTATAAGTCACCATGCTCACCCTGGTGAAGTACGGGTGCTTGTGGAACAGAGAAAACTTAAGACAAGCTACAAGCAGTGAGACCTTCATCCTCACTTTTAACAACATGCAGACCTTGACTTTGCTTGTCAAAGGACCATCTAAATAAGTAGTATGGAGAGTACAAAGAATGGAAAGACACTTTCCAGGCTGTGCTGAGAAAAAGTCTAAATGATTGTTGTTTGAGCTTGGGACCTTGGGTGGATAAGATTTTGACAAAAGGGGTGGAAGAGCTATCTTGGGGTGAGATTGGCCCCCCAGGTAAGGGGGGAAATGATGTACAGTTTGACAGGGCTACCTGCAGCGTGTGGTCTGTGAGGGCAAGCCATGGGCATGGGTAGGAGAAGAGCAGGTGGGCAGCTCAGAGAGGGTCCTGAATGCTAGGTCATCCTGCATGGCACCTGGAATTCACTGAATAAGTAATTATAAACCATGGCCTATATTTTGTATAGTAAGCAAATGTGACCATGATTTGATGCTGTTCAGGGAAGATGGTTCTGGTAGCATGAAGGCCAGCTTGGGTTAGAACTGGTGGGGCAGAGCAGCAAGTAACATACTGAAGACAAGGGGGCCGTAGGAGTCCAGCGATAACTATTCTCCAGGAGATTGTTGTCCCGTGTAAAATGATGTCCAGAAGGGCCTGCAGCGATGCTGTAAGTGCTGACCAGTGGTAAGACCAGGTCCTGGATGAAGAAGGTAAACATTGTGATGAGTGCCACACTCCTGGTTATAATTTACCTTGCATTCCCAAGGCTTGTATCCTTTGAGATGTGAAATGATTTCTCTTAATTACGTACCCTGGAGCCATTATTTCAATGGCAGGTAAAATCAGGGAAGTTGGCAATCTGAGGAGTAGGGAGCTCACTGCAGCTTTCTCAACTGTGACACCCATCACTCAAAGAGAAGACAGAGGATAGTGCCTGCAATCCTTCATTCCAAGATAGATGGGCATTTGGGCAAAAGAAAAGTAGTGCAATATAAAACACACACACACACACACACACACACACACACTCACAGAGGCTGATGGCTATTAAAAAAATAAAAATCTAGAAGAGATTTTTCCATGTCTTTTAAAGCAAAGACAGTGGAATGAATCTGACATAAATTTCTTATGTACATATGAATAAACCACAGTGAATCTCACCATTGTGTACATGCACAAGAAATTAATTTAAAAAATAACTATAGGTAGGGCTGGGGTTGTGGCTCAGCGGTAGAGCGCTTGCCTCGCATGCGTGAGGCCCTGGGTTCGATCCTCAGCACCACATACAAAGCAATAAAATAAAAGACATTGTGTCCATCTACAACTAAAAAAATATTAAAAAATAATAACTATAGGTAAATGGCAGAAAGATCAATAGAGGGAAACAGCAAGGGGTGGGGGGAGGGAAGGGGAAGGAGAGTCACTGGGGTCTGAATTAGAACAAGATCTATTCCATGCTTAGATAATTATGTCAAAATGGATTATACAGTCATGTACAAATGCAAAGAACCAAAAAAAAAAAAAAAAAAAAAAAGTGAAGGAAGAAGTAGGTAGGGGGCAGAGGAGGTAGAGCCCAGGATTTGTTATCAGCTGCAGCCGCATTCTGTCCTGACCATACGCCACCAGGCAAGAGACCTGAGTGCCTCTGAGTCTGATTAGAACCATATCACACATCACAGGCTCCTGCACAGTTGGTGTTTGGAGAAGACCCCTCAGCAGCCTTCAGGTTGGACAGGTGCCACATTGTCTGCAAGGCACAGGACTAACCACAGACTTCCCAGCACCCCTGGAGACCAGTAGCTCCTAGGAAAGTGAGTCAGCCAAGAATCTGTCTCCTGCCCTTGACAGGTCCAGCCTGGACATTGTAGGCTGTTTGACCCAAGGGCAGTCACTGGCTTTCCCTGACCCTCAGATCTTTTACCTGCACAAGAACTACTATTGGATTCTTTCTAGGGTTGGATCAATCTGCTATATCAGCACATAGTGGGCTCTAAAGTTACTTCTCTATGTCCACACATCCCTGCAGAGGTTGGGGGTTTCTGCTGAGGCCTCCATGGACACCGGCTCTCACACTTTCCCCAGCTCTGCTGGAGTGTGCCAACATTATCACAGTCCATGATTGCTGCTGGGGGCCAACCCTCAGCTTAACTGTCAATCTTCTCTGAACAGTTATCCCTCAGAACATTGCAGATTATGTAAAACCAAACCTGAACGAAGTAGATACCACCCACCCAGCTGAGCTCCATGGGGCCCATGCATCTCTCCAGTGGGGGGTTTGTGGCTGTAAACTAATCTGTGGAATTGAACTGGTAGGAGTGTAAAGAAGAAAGGGTGTGTTTGTGTGTGCGCATGCCCTGCCTCCCACAGACTCCGCATTCCTCACTTACTACATAAGTACGTCTTCCAGGGAACAAGCTGCCAGTTCTGTATCAGGATTGTGGAAGGCACTTAGGTGGCCCTGTGAGTGTTTCTGCCTTTCTTTTTTTTTTTTTTTTTTGGTACCGGGTATTGAACTCAGGGGCACTTGACCCCTGAGCCACATCCCCAGCCCTATTTTGTGTTTTATGTAGAGACAGGGTCTCACTGAGTTGCTTAGTGCCTCGCCATTGCTGAGGCTGGCTTTGAACTCGCGATTCTCTGTCTCAGCCTCCCTAAGTGCTGGGATTACAAGCGTGAGCCACCGCGCCCCGGCTTGTTTCTGCCTTTCTAGTAGAAGTGATGGATGCCTTTTAGCCTCGAGCCAGATCTTGGTGCCTTGACCTCATGCTGATGGCCTCAGGCTCAGTCCTCAGGTACATCCTCCACCACAAGCCCGCGAGAGTTACAGCACTTTAGCCTGTCCACCTGCCCAGATGGCTGGGCTCAGGTTTCCAGTCTTTGTGTTTTCTGTCCTTTAAGAAGCAGTTTCCCCACTTTGGGAGGCTGAGGCAGGAGAATCAAAGCCAGCCTCAGCAACAGCGAGGCGCTAAGCCACTCAGTGAGACCCTGTCTCTACATAAAACACAAAGTAGGGCTGGGGATGTGGCTCAGTGGTCAGGTGCCCCTGAGTTCAGTCCCTGGTACCAAAAAGAAGAAGAAGAAGAAGAAGAAGAAGAAGAAGAAGAAGAAGAAGAAGAAGAAGAAGAAGTCGCCGCCGCAACAGTTTCCCAGCACTCTCCTCCCAGCAATTCATTTCTGCAGCCGCAGCGGATTGGGAGCAGCAGCCTTCCCCCACTGCTGGGGAGGTTCCTTCTGTGGACACACAAGCTTCTGATGGCAGTTTGTTGTCTGTGGACACTTTTTGGTCAAGAACTGTGCTCCTTAGCTTTGTTTTCCCCTATGCAAACAGGAAGGTCTGGCCAAGTAACATCAAGGTACCTACCAATCTGACCATCTTTTTTTTTTTTTTTAATTTACTTTACAATTAATAGATGGGAAAAAGATATGGTTTAGATATGAAGTGCCTCTCCTCTAAAAAAAAACCCTCATGTTAAATAGTGCAGGAATGTTCAAACGTGAAACAATTCCATTATGAGAGCTGTAATCTCATCACTGGATTAACTCATTTGATGGATTAATAATTTCAATGAATTACTGAATGGTAACTGTAGACAGGTGGGACGGTATGACTGGAGGAAGTAGGTCACTGGGGATGTGCTCTTGGAGTTGATATGTTGTTCCTGGTTTCTGTCTGTCTGTCTCTCTCCCTCTCCCAGCTGCTGAGAGCTGAGCAACTTTCCTCCTTCTGCCATGATGTTCTGCCTCACCTTGGGCCCCAAGCAATGCAGCTGGCTGACCATGGACTGAACCTCTAGACTAAGAGCCAAATAAACTTTTCCTTTTGTAAGATGTTCATGTTAGATATTTTGGTCATAGCAATGGAAAATTCATTAACGCAATGCTTATTGCCACAGGTCTGACTCTGAAGATTTTATTTATGTATTTATTCATATAGACCTTTTTTTGCATGTATACACAGATCTCCTTCACAAAGCCAATTTAGCAATGACCAAGGAATAGAGCCAACTAAGAAATAAGTAATTATGATTTCCAAGCTAAGGAACAAATATTAGGAGGAAGGAAATTCTCAAGAAAGAATGGTTTATCATATTTTTTAAGTATAAGAAGTAACCATACATATGCAAACTGTAATTCATAGTTAAAATTGCCCTAACCAGACAAGTATCACATGTCTTTTCATATTTGTTGCTGATTTTCAACATTCCATTCTTACTCTTTCTCCCTAAGGTCAGGAATCTGATAATTCTTACTTTCCAAAATGAATTTATGGGTTTCTTTTCCATACAGCCCTTGCCTCTCTTTGTGTTCCAGGATTTCTCTGCAGACACACTTCCTCTTGGCTCTGGTAATGAGATTTTAGTACATTGGCTTCCCTGAGTAGGACCAGAGTTACCTAGATCTGGGTCCCTGGACATAGAGATCTAAGATTTCCTGACACTTTAACTGATGAAATATGTTAAAGTGGGGGGAAGCCAGCCAAGCTGTATGCTGAGAAAAACATGATTCCTAAGGGGAAATTTTTATTTTCAGCATAAGAAAATCTTGTTTCTTTGCTGAATCTTTGCTATCAAAGAGTATCATTGATATTAACAAAGGGACTTAGAGTGTAAACATGTACTATACAATATGATGGAAACCAACCTCTGTTTGTTTAATTTAAAGTTAAATTAAATTAACAATTCATGTCTTCAATCACACTAGCCCTGTTTCAATTGGTCTATGGTGACTATTAGTTACCATAATGTACAGTACATACAAAAAATATTTTCATCATCACAGAGTTGTTTTGGAATGCACTGCTCTAGTGGAAGAATAGGACATCTTTGAAAAGGTCATGGAGAGAGGGATTTTTTAGAGAAACAGTATACTTTTATAAGAGGCATTTTCCCTTTTAAGTAAAATTATTTTCACCTGTAATATCATATGACGGGAACACTGGACTTGGTCTCAGAAAACCCAAGTCCCGTAACTTACTAGTCGAGAAATACTGGGCAGATTGCTTAACATTTTTATAAGTTTTGTTTTCTGAATAATGTGAAGAACAATGTCTACCTACTCAACAAAAACGTCCAAAGGAAAGTTCCTTATTCAATGTGTTCCTCCACTTCTGTGCAGTGTGTACAGGCAAAATATAGCAACTTTTCTCATCTCTCTCTCTCTTGAATGTGGCACCGAACCAGAAACATCTAAGTCCTCAGTAAATAAGTATGGACTTTATGGATTTAATCAATAAGTAATATATAAGTAAATGAATGCCTTCATTAAAGTCACTAACAGCATGTTCTAGACAAGAGCAAGCCCATGCTGTAGGGTTATGAAATAGATGAGATTTGGAGCTTCATGCAGCTCATACGTAATATAACTGGAACAAAGACTCAGATCATCCTGAGAGGTTACAGGAAGAGTTTTTTTGTTTTGTTTCTATTTTTTAGTTGTCAATGGACCTTTATTTTATTTATTTATAGGAGGTGCTGAGAATAGAACCCAGAGCCTCACACATGCTAGGCAAGCGCTCTACCACTGAACCACCACCCCAACCCACAGGAAGAGTCTTGACAGGGGTTCCAAAGGTACCTGGAGGATGCAAGGAAGGGGCATCTGGTGCAGCCTTGGAGGGGGCGTGGGATGTGAAAGAGCATCATGGATGGGAAGTTTCCAATATTAGGTCTGTAACGTCAACAGGACAACACTAGTGTTTTGAATAGCGTAACTGGGAGGAGGTAAAGGCAGAGGTGACCACCTGCTCTGGTTTGGCCTGGACTGTAGTGAGGTCAGTACCTGAAGCCTTTCTGCCAGGAGGCCCCTCGCGTCCCAGGCATCCTGGACTGCTGAATAGGAAGACCACCTTTAAGTTTTCCAGGCAAAGAGCAAAGGGGAAGCGAAGACTGTGAAGGAGCCACCACATGCAGCATTAAGGGGTCACACAGGCCAGTGCTCCTTCTATGAAGACAACAAAGAACTAAAGAAGTTATAAAAACCTGCATGTTGTTAAAGGATCAGACTATGAAACAACAAAAACTAAACATCCCAAAACTCCAGAGAAGAGAGAGTTGGGGACCAACCTCTGACCCTCTTCCCACCTGGGACATGTCAGGCTCTGGGTTTAGTGGGGGAGCAAAACTTGTCCCTTACAGATGAATCAAACCTATCATTCATCTCAGACATTGGAGTTAGCAGAAAAAAGATTTCAAAATATTTATGGTTGCCAGGTGTGCTGGCACACACCTGTAATCCTAGCAGTTCAGGAGGCTGAGACAGGAGGATCAGGAGTTCAAAGCCAGCCTCTGCAACTGCGAGGTGCTAAGTAACTCTGAGAACTTGTCTCTAAATAAAATACAAAAAATAGGGCTGGGGATGTGGCTCAGTGGTTGAGTGCCCCTGAGTTCAATCCCCAGTACCAAAAAAAAAAAAAAAAAATTACCTATTGCTGATATTTTTAAGCAAATAGAAAAAAATAACAAAATAATTAAAACAATAGGGTTTCACCAGAAATGTAGAATTAATAACTGACTAATGAAATGATAATTTTTGAATAGAAAAATGGGACAGACTACACTACTATTCCAATGGATTGGCTTGACAACAGATTAGACAGAGCACAGAATTATTCTGAAGGGCAGGTCAACAAAATACACAAACTAGAGAACAGAAAGAAAAAGATGAAACTACTAAACATACAGACAAACAGAAGCAGATTAAGTGCATTAGAGATGTGTGAGCATGCTTAGACATTTTACATTCATATGATAGGAGTCCTAGAAGGATCACCAGAAACAGAGTACAGCAATATTTAAACACACAACAGCCTGATTTTTTTTCAAAAGTGATGAAAGATATCAATCCAGATATTCAGGAGGTTCAGTGAACTTCAAGCTGAATAAATACAAAAAAAAAAAAAAAGGCCTAAACACATAGAATTGAATATGCAATAAAAATATTCAGGGACCATGAAGGTGAAATAAAGATGTTTTTGGCAACTAATGACTAAGAAAATTTATTACCTGAGAGAAGGAAAATAGTTCTCCCTGGAGAGATGAAATGTACAGGGAGTGAGGAACACAGGAAAGGAGAAAGATGGCGGTGGCTGAGTGAATACTAACTGTGAAAAAATACAGTAACGTGTGTCCTGGGAATTTAAATGGGAAGACTTAATAGTGGCTGGTATTAAAGTAGGAGTGGGTGAAGACAGTCGGAGGCCCCCATGGCCTGGCAGGACGGGGAAGGTAGGAGAAGCGGTGATTAGGATTAGACCATAATGTGTAAAGGTGCATGGTGCACTCTAGGCTCTCAACTAAAGAACAGCAAAAGACTATGCCATGAACAAGTTCACAGGATGAGAAAATTCACAATTTCCAAGAGTTAGCAGACATAAAATTATTCATAAAGAAAGACCCTTGTAAGAAACAAGATCAGGAAATCCACTCTCTGCTAAGACAACCAGCACTGGTGAAGAAGGGAGCTCACCTGGTGCTGCCACCCATGCACATTCACAAAACAAGCACAGAAACGTGACTGGCCCTGCGATGTTCCAGGAAGCCCAGGTGTCTCAGTCCAGGGATCCAGAATGACTGCAGTTCAGGCCAAAGGTAGCACTGCTCTCATGACAAGAATCTTTATTTCATCCCTAATTAGAATGATCAGAGCCCGACCTGGATAAAGTCTATGTTCTCTGAGAACGAATTGAATAGGGAGGATAAAATAAAATTTAAAAAAATACAGAATTAGTGAAAAATTCACAAAATTAAAACTTGAAGTTAGGAATTTGGGAGACATGTAATCACCTTCTTTTCTTCTTTTTCCCCAAAGTCACGTTTTGGGGAATCATTTCATGACATCTGGTCTCTGGAAATCCCTCACCTGCCTCATAAATTCACTGATGACTCAGTGAGTTTGAGAACATGAAATCCTCCAAGGTCAGACTCATGGTTCCCTTTCAGGCTCATTTAGTCTTTAATTGCAAAACCAATGCATGAGTTAACCACAAGGACATGGCTGGTGCATGCTGGAGACAGTAAAAGCTCAGTGTCATTACTTCTGAGAGGAGG
Source organism: Geosciurus inauris (assembly GCA_004024805.1). Classification (NCBI taxonomy): domain Eukaryota; kingdom Metazoa; phylum Chordata; class Mammalia; order Rodentia; family Sciuridae; genus Geosciurus; species Geosciurus inauris. The sequence goes on along the minus strand of PVHX01001270.1, from coordinate 71,852 downwards.
CTGGGGTCTCGGGGGCACAGCTGGCGTGGGTGGGAGCAGGACGATGAAGCATCACTTGTGGCTTCTGAGGAGAGCACTTCTCCAGCTGGAAGCATCTGGGCTTCCCACCAGGCTGCTCTTCTGCATCCATTTGGATGGCAGTCAGGATCCCGCACTCTGGAAAGAAGTGCAGTATATTGTGACCAGTGGTTTAGAGAACACCTGAAAGACCCCTGCCCAAAAGGACATCCTTGCTGCCAGCCTAGAAATCTGTTTCCTAACTGCTTCATTAATTCAGATGTTTTGAACAGTCTTGTAAGAGTGTAACCTGCGACTTGTTCTCTGGTAAGGCAGTGCAACTAAGCCCTCTTCAAAATAAGGCCTCACTGCAGGGAATTTAATAAAGAGGGCTCCTTTGGAATTAAGTCACACAAGCACCATCCTCTCACAGACTCCCTGCAGGGACTCCTGTTTTCCTGGCATTTTGGAGAAATTGTTCTAGTAGCATTTGGGGCTTTATTTGTTTATTTACTTCCCTTTTTAGATTTTAAGCTCCACTAAAGCAGCAACTTCATACAAATCTCCTGGCCTTGTGTGAGAACTTTGAAAATGAAGGAGGACGAGAGAGGAAAAGACAGGGAACTTTGGATGGATCAGTGTTCTCAGCTAAGTTCCAAAAGTAAAATGTTTGCTTTTTTTTTTTAAAGTTAAAGAAAGAAACAAGGGCAGATGGGTACCAGAAAGCAAGTGACCAGAAAGCAAGTTTGGAAAACCAGCATTTGAATGATTACTTAGTCATTCCTCCCCAAAGGCCATAAGGCTAGAATCTGAAATCCTTTATGTGGCACTCACATTTTTACTCTCTACGTCCAAACTCTGAATTCAAATTTGTCTTTAGTTTCTCATGGTTATCATCCTCCAAAGCAAGATCCAGAAGAAAATTCTTATTATTATCTCGTCCTTGTGATGGGTACATATTTTGTTTCTGTCTATGATATGCTCTCATTGGGGATCATTACTCATCCTTTAAGATTTATCTTACAAATTGCTTTACTTTGAAACCATCCCCGGGAACAATTGCTTTCATTTTTCTGTGTGCTCACATTTATTGTAACACTTGTCAGCCCCACTTTTAATCACTCGTTTTCTCAGCTTCTCCATTAGGCAGTGTGTGCACTGTGCAAAACAACATTTTTTCCCCAGCACAGAGCCTATGTTTTATTTATTTCTAAATCTCTAGTGTCCAGAACTTCTGTAGCCCCTGACACAAGCCAAGCTTTCAGTAAAGCATTGACTAGATAAACGTTGGACAAAGATAATCTGGATCAAAATCCTAAAAATGAAGCTAGAGGGATCAAAGTGAGAACAACCAGAATGATGGGCGAGGAGTCAGATGCCACCAAGATAGGTAAAATCTCCCTTTGGTCTAAGCAATGTCCCTGAACTTGAAATCACCCAAGATGGTAATAGTCAAGGTGATCGGACAAGAAAAAGCACCCACGAGCATGACCTTGAGATTGAGGGCTGTGCTCAGGGTTTGTACTTCCTCAGGGTAGGGTCCTGGACAGGAGACCATGCTGGGCTCTAGAAGGTTGTGCTGAAATTGCATGGTGAACAGGGAGCCTGAAAGATGTTGGTGAGAATGTAAACTTTTCCAAGAGTATGGAAGGCATATGGAGGTGTCTCAGAAAAGGAAAAATGAACCCACTGTACAATCCAGCAAGCCCACCACTGGATATATGTCCAGTGGAAATGAAGTCAGCAAGGCAAAGACACACCTGCAGCCCCAGGGTTATTGCAGCACTAGGCACCACCGCCAATCATATCTTGATTCCACACCTTATTATTATTATTATTAGGCTGATTACCTCAGTGTCCATCAACAGATGAAAGAATAAAGAAAATGTGGTATTACATGTATGTACATATATTTATGTAAAAATTTGTATAGTTATGCATACATACACTTTTTATATAGTATATCTATACATGATTTATTGTGCAGATAATGAATTATGTACACATTATAAATATTATGCATACATTATATAAATATATATTATATATGTTGTATAGTCTGCAACAATGCAAGTGGACCTGGAGGATATTATGCTCAGTGAAATAAGCCAGACACAGAAGAATAAATATCTTATGATCTTACTCATATGTGGAATCTAAAAATGTTGGTCTTGTAGAAGCTGAAAGTAGGAAAGTGGTTACCAGAGATGGGAGGAGGATGAGGAGAGGCTGGCCCAGGGCTCTGGCAGTGCAGCCAGATAGGAAGTTCCTATTCTGTGATGCAGCAGGGTGAACATAATTAATAACCATGCATCTTATGTCGCAATATAGTTAGAAGAGAGAATTTTGAATGTACTCAGCATAAAGAAACAAAGGAAGTTTTAGGTGATGGATATGCTAATTATCCTTACTTGATCATCACCTAACATATACAAACCAAAGCATCACATTAAACCTCATAAATACGTGTGCAAAATAAAAAAATAAACAATAACAAAAATGAAAGAAAGTTCATTGCTCCCTGAGGAATCAAGATGATTCTGACAGAAACTATCAAATGTTTATTAAAAGCACCAACATCCATTTTCTCTTCCTTCTGGGCACACAGGTAGGTTACCTGTCCCAACTCCTGGTCGTTAGGTGTGACTGCGTGAATTCTAGCTGATGGATTCTGAGCAGAACACATTCTGTTTCCGAGCCTGGCCCATTAAAACCTCCCTGCGATCCTTACCGTGCTGTTTCTCCCCTCACTTGCTGGGCAGATCCAGGCTCAGTGGAGGACTCCAAGTGGACCATCGGATGGTAGATGGCTGAGAGACGGAGGGCCTCTCATCTCTGAATGACCACCTGGAGACAAACCACCCTACTCACTCATCATACTGGGATGTGAGTGATAAAGACCCCCTCCCCAATCTTAACAGCTTCACATATTAAAAATTCTCTCCTTGTAGCAATGTGCCTATAATATTCACAAATACAATACTTAATTAATCTCTAGTGCCTCATCAGACATGTGGAGATTGATTCCTGCGCTGCTTCCTCTACAGGATTCACGTGAAGAGGAGGATAGGCTCTTGTCAAGGGCTACATTCTCTACCCCTGTTGGTTTAGCTGACTGTTGCCTTTTCTCACAGGGAGTTGGGCAGGGGAAAGGAAACTATTTCAGACCAATTCCCTTCCATTGCAAGAAATCATTCTGGAAAGAATAGGTCTTGGCCGTGGTGAGTTGGAGGTACCCTTCTGCGTTCCAATGATGCTCTTGGGCAGCATGTTCTGTGATTTGGTAGTGTTCATTTTGAAGCCTTTGGCATCTGGTGCAGCTGCTCTAGAGAGCTATGATCACTGATCCATTCCTATGCTGCTCAGCGCAGTGTGCCAGACAACCCACAGCCTGCCCGTAGGCCCTATGCATCGTCCCTAGAGTGAGGGTTGAGTCAGTGGACCTCTGTACCTCTCCCACCCTGTTCAGCACCCTAGAGGCAGGCAGCTCTCTGTGCTTGGCTGTGTTTGAGTGGCATTCAGATTTCTGGATAGGTGGCGTAGAAGAGAGTCCGCCATTGTGTGGGCGGGGAAGAGGACCGCCTGACTCACTCATTGCCGTTCAAAATTGTTTCCAAGCCAAAGATTTTTGAGGTGACTTTGTGGTGAGGAGGACCATGAGTCACATCATTTTCTAATTCTATTTCAGGAACCCCGTGGGAGATGATGTGGTGTTGTGGGAAAGAGTAGAGCACTGGAGTCCCCCAGGCCTGGGTTTGAAACCTGACTTTGAAGCTCAGCAGCTGCATAAGGTGCAAACAGTGCCAACTCTGAACTTCACCTGCTTCTCTGTAAAATGGGAGCAATAGCACCTGCTCCAGGGTTTGTTGAGCACTTAAAAAGAGCAGCAGGAGAAAACACCAGAAGCAAACAATGATGGTGCAAAGTGCACTCTCTCTGATACTACTGTGCTAAGGAAAACTACTGTGCTCTAAACCTTCACAGATTCTGAAGGTAGGAGGAATGCTCTCTCTCTTCTAACTTAGTAAGTTAACTTCCATTAACATTACTAGAAGACATTCGTATAGTTACCTTTGTGTTCAAAGCCACCAAATGTGTTGTTCAGAAAAATAGACTTCAAATACACCAACAGAACCTTAGCTTCCTCACATCCATAGTAAATATAATAACTATTATTACTGTTTTGGAGAAGTTAAGTAAATTATTACGAAGCTCTAGCATTCAGATGCATCCATTCTATTAGGGATCCGATAGTTATTATGTGCTTAGTGTACTGTACCCATGTGAACACGGCTAGAACAATAACTGGCATTTATTGAAAGTTTACCGTGTACCAGGCTCTGTGCTAGATACTCTTCTCATATTAGTGTATTTTCTTACTTACTCTTAAGGACAACATAATGAAAAGGTATCATTGCTTTAATTTTAAAGATGAGAAATTTGCAGTTGCATAGTTAAAGTAACTTTCCAGGTGACTAATTGTTAGGACCAGGATCCCTGCCCAGGGTCTCCAGCTAGAGTCCCTGCCTTCAACAGTAAATGAATCTTGACTCTCCTCTCTACATTGAGCAGTGAGAATTCCTGTCTTTGATGTGGGAGTGCCATGGTGGAGAGTAGTTCAGTTCGGCCATAATAAGGGTAGAATACAGGTCCAGGTGCAGCTGTTCTCATGGTGCTTTTACAAATGAGTTTCCCCAAACTCCAGTCCCAGGGCTGGAGGCAGAGATTTCAATGTTAAATTCACATTCATGAAGTCATTAGTCCACAGGAATGGGGAAAACATCCTCAATTACTGAGGGGACAGCAGTTATCTTTCCAGCGCAGCACTGTTTTAATAGTAGGCTCCAACTGAGGGAGCTGAGAATTTAGAGGGTGATTATTTTTTCAAATGACTGTCCTGCTATCTGTTTTTATTGCCTCTTTATTTGAAACTACCAACTAGAGAACACAATTAAAATGTTTTAAACCCAAGTCATCTGTTTCTTTTTTCTTGGATTTTTGGGTGATTCTTTTGACAACTCTGGGTCCCACTGACTTAGACTTGTGGTTTCAGAGCTATTACTGGTGAACCTCAAACCAGATGTTTCACGTGGGAAGTAGCCATTGGGGGAGGCACGGGCGGCATCTGCTTGCAGAGGTTGAATCAGCAGACTCGCGAGTGGCGTCCTTGTGTTCAGACGCAGGGCAGGGTGGTACCGTGACAGCAGCCGTGGATCCAAAAACCCGCCTGCTGGCACCTGCTCTGATGCTGTCATCTGCCTGTGGCTTTGAGCAAGCCAGTGACTTCCTCTCAGACTCTGCCTCCTCCATTCTGAAGCTTTCTGTCAGTTGCCAATTCTCTGATTTTGGTTTTTTTTTTTTTCCTAATTCTCGATTTTCTAAATTCAACTTCAGGTCTCATTTATCCCTTTCCAGAATATTTTTTACATGCCCTTAGGTCTTCTGATACATTTCTTGAATTTTTGAGTTCACAGGTATGTAGATATTAGTATTCTCCTCAGCAGTGCCTGGTCCTGCCCTCCTGAGTCCCCCCATGGTCAGGGTTCAGTTATCACTGCCCTTGGGGAGACTTCCTGGAGACTTAGGGTTATGTTCAAATTCACCATTCTGAATTTTGATCCTCTAAGAAATTTGAATTCATCAAATAACAGACTTCAGCAGAGCCCTCAGAAACCTCCTGGTTTTTCACATGGGGTCACTGAAGCCTCCACCAACTTCATAGATAACGAAGACACCACGATTTTCTCAAAGTGTTGAATATTTCTAGACCATAATGGAAAACATCTACGTGGACTTTTGCTCCATGAGATGGCCAGCATTTCCTAGCACAATTTCTTTACCATTAGGGCTCACGGTTACTCCCCAGAACTGAAATGGTAAAGCACATCTCCCCAAAGAGGGGAGGTAATGCAAACAAACGGAGGTTAAAACTGCACGTTCTGTCCCTGAGGCTCAGAAACTGGGCAGGCCTGGGAAACCCCACTCTCTCACGGGAAGGAGGCCTCTGCTTCTTTACTCCTGCTTTTTTTACTCATAGGTGTGAAACCACTGGATAAGACCTATAAAAGCTCCGTAAGTTGTGAAAAGCTGTGCAAATGCAAGTAATTTTGATATCCGGCGAGGCTGAACCCCTGCATATGACATGGCTATTCAATCTGTGTGAGGAGGGTCTTGTTTTTTGTAACAGCTTTGTTGAGATATTATTCAAATACTATACAACTATTCTTTATTAATAAATAGTTTTGCTGCATGGAGGATCAAACCCAGGGCATCCCACCTGCTAGGCAAGTGTTCTACCATTGAGCTACACCCCCACCCCAAATTGTTATTTTTAATGCCCGAGATATGCACGCCTGTAAAATTTGCATGATTCTAGGTCATCTTCCTTTTTTATATTGGCTTGCTGTGTCGTTGGTTTAATCTGGGCGCATTGTTGCGCAAACTCTGTCAGGTGACACTGATTTGCACGTCCCTTGCTCGCCTGGCTTTCAGTATGAGTCGCCCTGACCTTCTCTTGCCTGTTGAACCAGTGCAGGGCAGGAAGGGGAAGGGTGGAGGGGAGCTCCCACCCTTTCCTGCACAATAGCAGAGACCTCAAACATGCACCAGCAACTCAGCCAGCAGACACAGGAGAAGCTTTACATGTACTATTTTCTTTTTGCCCGATACCTCCCTTAAAATCATCTTTCAGCTCCTTAAAGTGTTCTTCTTTGTGCTCTTTTTATTTTTATTTTTTAATTTAACAAGTCAGAATTGCCTGGTTGCTTGCAAGGGCACATCAGTCATAGAAAAATATTACGCAGAAGGAAGCCGCATCAATAAATATTGGCATCCTATTCAGCTCCAGACAATGATTGTTAAAATTACCCATTTTCACTAATTTAACATATTATCTATGACATGAAGTACCTTTTCTCTCCACTGAGACACAAAAGAACTCCAATTGGTCTTGACAGTCCATGACCATTTTTATTTGGACCTTGCATTATATTTTAAAAATAACCTTGTTTATCACATTTAAAGTAGCTCTAGACCAAAAAATAAGAGAGCTTCCAATCCATGAGTCACTGACAGTGCCAGCTGCAGGACAGCTAAGAATGCTGCTGCCCTTGAGGATGAAGGAAGGGGGTGCAGGCAGAGGGGGGCAGGTTCGGAAGCATGGGAATGGTGGGGCCCTGGGTGGGGGCCGGAGCCCAGATGCCTAGAATGTTGTTCCTTGTATCTACTCAGCTTGGACTACTCAGTTTCTCCTCAGGGCCTTTATTTCCTCACCTGGACTTTGGAAATTGTATTTGTACAGTTCCAAGATCCAGCTTGGAGAAACAGCATTACCCCCATGTTCCTGTAGGAGACCCCATAGGCACAAGGCTGGCCTGTCAATGCTACTTCCTTCTTTCACCTTGTTTTAGAAACCCAAGGGAATTTCTCAAGTTTTCTGTAGAAATAACTACAACAGTAAAATTGGTCATGAAGCCTGATTGAATGTCCCTGTAGTGTCACGTCCCTCTCCCTCCCATCCCAACACCTTCCAAGTTAATGGAGTGTTCAGGTGTATACCAGAAGTGGCTCATGCAAGTTTGTGAATGTACAGATGATTTACAATTCTGACTTTGAGTAGCAAGTGAGAAAGGAAAAGTGTCGCTGTGTCCACAATGAAGAAGGCATTTAGGCATTTTTATATCAATTGCCTCATCCGGTCCTCTTGCACTTTATGAAGCTGCCTCCGGATGAGAAGGTGTGGGCTCACAGCACTGGGCAGCCAGGTGAGACAGGTGATTGAGCTGGGCTGGGACCAGGTGCATGGGCTGAGTCCAGTGTTCTTTCCAGAGCCCCTCCTTCTTTAGACAATTAAGAGGACTAATGCTAGGGCCAGTGGGGCATGCCTGTAATCCCAGCACTTAGGGAGGCTGAGACAGGAGGATCATGAGTTCAAAGTCAGCCTCAGCAATGGCGAGGCGCTAAACAGCTCAATGAGACCCTGTCTCTACATAAAACACAAAATAGGGCTGGGGATGTGGCTCAGTGGCCTAGTGCCCCTGAGTTCAATCCCCAGTACCAAAAAAAAAAAAAAAATAGAAAGGACTAAAACACAGAGCAGATGGTAGATAGTAAAGAGAGTTAAACTCAAAACAGTTCCTGTCAAAGAAGACACTTAGACTTTACTTATGTATTTATCTATTGAGAACCCCAATGGAGCCTGGGAACTGGGCCGAGAGTGCCTGGTGGAGCGGGCCAGGCTCAGAGGGACGCAGCACAGAGCTGACGCTGATCACTCGGGTCTTCAGAGGCAGAGGAGGTCTTTCCATGCTGAGGGGAAACTATGAACAGAAAGTGGATACTCCAAGGTTGGGGCATGATTCCATGTGGATGCACTCGGAATTATGGGAAAACAAAGAAGAAAAAGCCAGACTGCATTTGTGGAGAACGTTAGTATGCCAGTAATAAATTCAAACGCAGTCTCTGGGCAATGGAGACCCTAAATCTAATTGTTTTTGAGTGAAGTATTGCTGTTCTTATGTGAGCAAATAAATGAGTAATTACAATAATTTTCCTTGATCTATTAGACAGGCATGGGCCTGGCGGAGGACTCCATGTAGATCATCAGAGGGTTTTATGTGAGCGAATGGAAAATCAATTATGAGGTAAAGAAGTGGAAAAGTGTAAGCTAAGAATCTCTACAGTCATGCTTTACTTTTACCATAAGTAAAAGTCCCCCAGTTTGCTGATTCAGTTTTGAAAATATCTCTGATGAAGAACTCCTTTCTTCTGCTCTCTTTTGTATCCCTTTCTCTAGTACATTTGCTGAGGAGTAGGGTGACCAGCTCATCTTGGTTTTCCCAGGATGTTCCTGGTTTTAGCACTAAAAGTCCTGCTTCCTAGGGGACCCTCAGTCCCTGATTATATTAACTGAGTACACATTGATATCTCCCAAACTCCTGGCTCCAGCCTTGTACTTTGGTCCTGGAACCCATATTCATGTATCCAATGATGTTAAGGCACCTGGACGTGTGTGACTCAGAGTTAACTAAGACCCCCAAAACCTGACATGTGAGACAATGCAGGAAGGTTCAAACAAGAAATGATTGGGTTGTAAGGGTCTTAACCCAATCAGTGAATTGATCCCTGATGGGATTCACTGAAGTGCTGGGGTGTGGCTGGAGGAAGTGGAAACTGGGGCATGGCGTTGGCTATCTATTTTGTGTCTGGCCAGTGGAGTCTCTTGATCATGATGTGAGATGCTTCCCTCTGCCACCCTCTCCCGCCATGATGTTCAGCCTCATCTTGATCCCTGAGGAATGGAGCTGGCCTTCTCTGGACTAAGACCTCTGAAACTGTGAGCCCTCAAATAAACTTTTCCTCCCCTACAATTGTGCTGGTTGGTCCTTTAGTCACAGCAGTGAAATAGCTGACTAAAACAGTCCCATTCCTCCTCTCTGGGACTCACCCTGGAGCCCTCTGGTCCCTCTTGAGGATCTCTGCCCCCTTCTCCTGTCTCACCACTATCCCAGACTAAGCCAGGGTCATCTCTTCCCTTAATTTTAATAACAAAATTTTAATTTGTTCCTCTGAAAAAATTTTTTTCTTTTTACTACCATCAGAATAATGATTTAAAAATGCAAATCTGATCCTATAATGGTGCTATTGAGAAATCTTCAATGGTTTAACATCCAAACTCCTTGACCCAATCACAAGGTTTGTTGTGTCTGAAAGGTGCCTACAAGGGCCGGTCCTGCAGGGTCTTCTCCTACTTGTTCACGTGTGGGAGAGAGGGTGGTAAAAGGCCTTTCTCCTTGTTAACACGGTACATTCAGCAGAAAATAGCCGATCCTTGTCCCCTTGCAGGATACTTTTTGAGATACACCAGTCCCTCCTTCCCCAAGGGAAGAGGTTTTATGAATCTGGTTGATGAGAACCTGAGTGTGTTAAACTGGGCTGACCTGTGGGCAGGGTCTGGTCACAGCAGCCCTCCCCTGGCGCTCTGGCACCCCCAGGCACATGTGTGCTCCTCTTCAATAGGACAGAATCGTTAACTTGAATCTTGGCTCTGTCTTTCTTCCCCCAGGGCTTCACAGATTTCTCCAGAAAGCCTTCAGAAGGCCCTTTCTTTGAGCAGCAGTGTTACTAGGGAGGGAAGTGAGGGCAGAACGGACGGGGGTAGCTGGCCTCCTGAGTACCTGCAGTGGGAGGAAGTCCATGGGGCACAATACCCCCTGCACACTCAAGGGAAGAGCATCCCTGCTCAAAGTAGCCATGGAGAGGAGGTCCCAGAGGCAGGGGAGGTGTGTGTATCCAGGGAACTATGGGCTCAGCCTGACTGGCCTGCCAGTGGTCCTTCTGATCCCCACCGAGAACCTAACTGGGGCTGGGTGAACTGACCCTTTCTGAAGGTGTACACACCCACAGAGTGCACGGTCATTTCATATTCCCCAGGTAGGTTCAGCTTGGGAGGAGTAGGGGAAACAGGCGGGCCTGTGGAGACCTGCTCCATGGTAATGAGCGGAAATAGAAAATGTAATTAACGTGTCTGCCATGAGAAACGAGAGCTAAATCTATTAACTCCCCTCCTCCTTTTCCCATTATGAATTATTGTGTTTCAATTATGATTTCAAAAGTATTTCCTTAAGGAAATATGTCAGGGTTCTGCAATGGGAAAGAAGGAAATGGAGTCATGAAAGTTTAATTTATTGTAGTGATTGCATTTTAAGAAGGAAGAAGAAAATGAAAGAGAAAATAGAATTACAGGAAAATTGAGAGGAATGCTCTCTGGCTCACCTGCTGTCAGCATGCACTGGTTGGGCAAAAGGAGCCGGAGGTGTCCGAACACCGGAAGGTGGGGCTCCATCCCTTGGAGGCAACTGCACCATTGTGTATGCTGGGCTCCTACGGGTTTGCTCTGTTGTCCTCTCAGGACACATTCAGGAGAAGAATGGCCTGGTTTGAAGTCTCGCCACAACACCCTGCTGGTCATGGAGTGGGGTGTGTGAATGCCTCGGACATGGCCTTTCTCCTCCAAAAGCTCACAGTCTAGTGGTGAAGGGGCAGGAGGCTGAAATAACAGAAAAGGAAGCTGAACAAAAGAGCTGCTATGTCAGAGTCCACGAGCAGACCCACAGCAGCTGGCAGGCGGGAAGCCAGAGAGTGTCACTGTGGCTTCTCAGGCTCCGACTGATCATCCCAGGGAGCAGGTATCCCAGGGGCCCTCGGAAAGGATGGGTGTATTTAAGGTGCATTCATGTATTCATTCACTCTCAACATGGATTGGAAATTCTCCAAGAACAAGCCGTAGGCCTTCTCCTGGAGGACCGCCTGGGCTGCTGCATTGGGGGAGGACACATCAGAGAATCATTACAGAGCAGGGATGCAGGACCTAAGAGAGGCACATGGATAGGGGGCTGCGGGAGATCAGAAGCAGCATGGTGAATTCTGTTCAGGAGGAGACCAGGTTTCCAAGAGGAGACCTTTGAGTAAGGAGGTTAGGAAGTTCCCTGTAGATGAATGGGCAAAAAGGATCCGAGAAGGTGTCCCAACTGCAGCACCAGCCTGCACCAAGGCAGAGTGGTGGGAGGGGCAGGAGAGAGAGCAGACAGGCATGCTGGGGCCAGCACCAGTGTGCTGGGCCAGGGTGCCTGGATTCAGTCCTGACAACACCAGGTAAAGCACTGGGGGTGTTTTTTAGCATTAGGGTGACATTTGGGTTCTAGGGAGACCATATCAGTGACTCACTGAAGGAAGGCCAAGAAAGGAGAGAGACTGGAGTTCCAGAGTCCCTTGGAAGGTCAGAAGGGTCACACAGGAAAGATGACAAAGATCAGACCGAGCAGAGGAAGTGCCACCCTTGTGAGGACATCTAGATGCTCTGCCAAGGACGAGGGGAAGAGAGGCCACAGATGCTGGGCCTTTGCAGACATTCTGCTCTGACTGACATGTAAGGTCTAAATCCTGAGGAACAGCAGAATTTGAGGAAGGCACATTAGTTTTTTCTTCATAGGAAGTTGGTTCATGAGTATCTCAATGCTGTTTTATTGTCACATATTGATCTTGTTTGATCTCCACTACAAACGTACAAACAATGGACATCCTCCCCTCTCAGAGATGAGGAAGCTGAATCTCAGAGTTCAAGTATGTTCGAGGCCGTCATGAAGCAAACTGTGGAGATAGGAGTGTAACCCTGCCTGTTTGATTCAAAACCAGAAAATGTTCCCTTGCTCCCTCCCTCCATCTCTCTTATGTCTACTTACAGGGGGCTTATTAGGAACTCCCACCAGTGCCAGGTGTCCAGCAAGCCCAGGCCCACTCGCTACAGAAAAGAAGTATCTGAGCTGTCTCCTGGGGAAGGAGGGTTGCAGTATGTATGTTCTAGCCTGCACAGGACAGAGAGAGCCACTTCTCCCTTAATTAGAGACTCAGGCAAGGTTCTGAGAAAGAGGTGACATTTGCTCTTTGTTATGGTTTAGATATGAGGTGTCCTCTAAAATTCCACGTGTAAGACAATGCAAGAAGCTTAGCGGTGAAGGTGTTGGGTTATGAAAGCCAAAAGCTATCAGTGAATTAATCCACTTGCATGGATTAAGGGGAGGTAACTTGAGGCTGAGACAGGAGAATCACGAGTTCAAAGCCACCCTCAGCAACGGCGAGGCGCTAAGCAACTCAGTGAGACCCTGTCTCTACATAAAACACAAAATAGGGCTGGGGATGTGGCTCAGTGGCCAAGTGCCCCTGAGTTCAATCTCCAGTACCAAAAAAAAAAGGGGGGGGTGGTAACTATAGGCAGGTGGGAGTGGCAGGAGGAAGTAGGTCACTGGGGGTGTGATTTGGGGGTTTATATTTTGTCCCTGGTGCGTGGAGCTCTCTCTGCTTCTTTATGGCCATGTCCTGAGCTGTCTTCTCCCCCACACCCATGCATCAGAATATTCTGCTTCACCTCTGGCTCAGAGTATAGAGTCAACCAACTACGAACTTAGACCTCTGAAACTGAGTGCCAAATAAACTTTTCCTCCTCTGAAATTGTTCTTGTCAGGTCTTTCGGTCACAGTGGTTAAAAAATAACTGACTAAAACATTCTGAAAGTGAATAAGAAGTTTCCAGTGGTAGAGGCCTTGCTAAGCACAGAGATGCTCAAAGGTCCATTGGTAGAAGAATCTACTTGCTCCTCCAGTGAGTGGACTGGAGTTCCCTTTCATTTTCAGCTGGTCTAATGCTCCCGCTGCTGACCCTGTCTGTTTCTTTCCCAAACATTCTTCATTCTGGGCAAATTATGCTTCCCTAAAAATCCTGCATCCAGTCTACACAGGTCCCTGCACTAAGCCACTGGGAGCAGTGGGTACCTGTGAGCAGAGTAACCTGAAATCTAGGAGGTGGCCTGCACTCCCTTTGGGGACTCTGCCCTTCAGGAGAGCAAACAAACAGGCTCATTCTGGTTCCTTCTGAGAAGCAGGGCCAACCTGTGCTCAGGGGGAAGTAGCCCTAGGTCGTAAAAGGATGCAGATGAATAATTAAGTCACCGTTTACAAGAAATTCTAATCTTAGGGCAGTTCAAGGTAAAGACAGACATCAGCCAATAACAACATTGCCAGAACACTGGGAGACAGAGGCCTCCAGCCAGACACTGTTTTTTCTCTAAATATTGTTGCCAAAAAGACTCAGTCAGAAAGTCTCTGTCCCCTGGGCAACCCCAGCATATCAGTAATAATAATAGTAAAAATAATTAACTGTGATATAGAATTCCCTACTATATGGTAGTCATTTGTTTATATTATTTTATTTTAAGCCTCACTCACTCTTGCCCCCCCCCACAAAAAAAATCTAAGTAGGCATTATTACAGAAATGGAACCAGAGTAGTCGAGTAATTAGTTGAAATCACACAGTTAATAAGTCACAGAATCAACTTACTCTGGGATGTGAACTCAAGAGTATCTGCTTCCAGATTTTCATTTTGTAGAGAAACTGGTTCTACAGATGAGGATTTTGTTTACTTCTGAATCTTCTACATCTATATTCATGCATATCAGTTATTTGGGTTATGAATTTTTTTTTAAAGTGGTAAACAACATGGTCTGCCTTTCCCCCAGAACTGAACACATACACGGGAAAGTTTTGCACAAAACGTCAGGGTATTGGACCTTTTTTGGTAGCCCTCTCTGAACTTGAAGTGAGGAAAATCTTTTTTTTTTTTGGTACTGGGGATTGAACTCAGGGGCACTCGACTACTGAGCCACATCCCCAGCCCTATTTTGTGTTTTATGTAGAGACAGGGTCTCACTGAGTTGCTTAGCGCCTCGCCCTTGCTGAGGCTGGCTTTGAACTCACGATCCTCCTGTCTCAGCCTCCCTAAGTGCTGGGATTACAGGCTTGAGCCACTGCGCCCGGCTGAGGAAAATCTTTTTGGTTATTGATTTAAGATTGCAGTTTAAAACCTTATGTCACCATACCTGGAGGGCCCCATGACTGTGCCCCCCTCTCTTTCCTTCTGCTCTGGCCCATGCCAGTGTCAAAGGAGACCAGGCAGTCAAGCTCCAGCTGTGCAGAAGGGCAAGAGACTGAGGGAGGACATTGCCAACAGTCACTGGTTGTGCTGGGCAGCTCAAGCTTCACATTGCATGGAGAAGGAGGACGTGTCACCTCTGCCATCTTCAGTGGTTTCTCCAGCTGCACTGAGAGCCTAGGAGAGACCTTGCACCTCACATAACCACTTTTTATTCTACTGATGGCACAGATGAAATGATAGTGCACTTCTAACTTCTTACAATTTCCCAACACACCGTGTTCTGTGGCTCCAGGTCTTTGTTCTCGTCTTTCCCTCCAGTAAAGCATCCCTTCACCTCCTAGCAGATGCCTAGTCCTTTTCCAGAGGTTCAGCATCACCTCTGTTGGGCTGCCTCCTTGGCCACTCTGCCCTTGACATGCACCTAATTCATGGCTGCCTCTGTCCTCCCTTTGGGAGCCCTGCACTTCCCCAGTCCAGCCACGCTGCAGGGCCCTCCAGACGTGAATAATGTCTGTGTCCTCAGAGCAAGCCATAGAGTCTGGGCCACGGGAAGTGCTGAGCAAATATTTGTGAAATAGTAGAATGAAGGATGAAGAAGTTGGGGAATTCCTCTGAGACAAAGCAGTGACACACCTAGAAACTCCCTGTGAGGGATTCTGGTGGACATTAGGCCACTGTCATGTCAGCCTCATTTAATGTGATTTTAGTGACTTATTTGTTGTTGCTGCTGTTCCTCTCCTCCTCCTCCTCTTCGTCTTCGTCTTCATCTTTCTTTCTTTCTTTTTGGCAGTGCAGGACTTTTGACCTCCAGCCCTGAGATAATTTTGCAACTTTCTTCTCAGATTCCTTAGAGAACATCAGGATGTTCACCAGGAAATGCTGTTTTGGAATCAAACATACCCTTGGAGAGAGCCTGAAATTGGAAAGTCTATTTAAGACAGGAAATTCTTTTTGAACACACATGTGTGTATGGGTGTATTCAAATAAGAATTGGGGGTTGTTTGTTTTGATATTTAAAAGTATCTTTCAAATATTTTCCCAGGCCTTCCTTCCCTGCTACCATTTACCAGCCGCCACTTCTATCCTGTTTTATACTCCACAAAATAGAATGCAAAATGAATCAGAAACTGTACTTTATGTTGTTTCAAATTTTGTATATTATTAAAAAAATCTTAAACAGCTTATTTTGCTCAGTATTTTTTTTTTTTTCATTTTCAAGCAGTCTCTCTTGTTCCTCCCTCTCTCCCCCCCACTAATTACACATTCTGGGTTTGACCATATTATAAGACAAGTAATCAGAACAACCTGTAGGCACCACAATGAAATATTCAAGGGTGATACACCAGGACAAGGGTTCTTTATGTGTGTCCTAGAAGCTCCTGAAATCTTTCTTTGGGGCCCACAAGGTGAAGAGCACTTCTGTCATAATCTGAGCATGTTAATGGCTATTTTCACTGTGTTGGCATCTGCACTGGGGATATAGATGAAAGAATGAGCAAAACTGCTGGTGCCACTGTACCAGCTGAAGAAATGGCATTGATATGAAAGAGCACCATAGTCCCTGTTTTCTTCAATATCCAACATCATACATTCAAGAAAGACAAGCAAAACAAAACAAAACAGATAGAAAGCTCCACCTGCAAATGTCCTTGATAAAGCAATAAAATTTTGTAACTCAATTTAATCCCACTCTACAGGTCTTCTTAATGCTCTGTGACATGAAGGCACTCACTGGCCTTTGGGGGTCAAGGACAGGCACATGTGCACTTGCTTGAGCTGCCAGCTAAACTAACAGCTTTTTTCACTGAATGTTGTATTTTTTTTCACTTTAAAAAAAAAATTGAGCATTTATGCCGATCTGAACATTTCCTCAAAAATAAACCAAGTGAACCTGTTACTTTAAAGAACACAATTGATACTATTTGTTACCAGTAATCTGTGACACTCTTTGAAGCAAAAAAATTAGGTTTAGAAAACTTCCCACTGTCAGAATTAACTTGATTAGAGTACATGAAGAAATCTGACATCACACAGGTTATAGAGTTGGAAAAGGGAGAAATATTTCAGTAGAGTCTTTTGATAATTAATATAGTTAGAAGATCAAAATATTATCCTTTAATACTACACTAAAACTTGACATGTGGTAGCTTCTTATATATTTGTTGCAGTGTGGAATCTAAAACCACATAAATGACGTTTTTTATTAGTGTATTACTTCATGTACATCAACATATGACATCAGATTGAAAGTACAAGCAGACATGAAATTCAGCCATCTGATATTCAACTAGACTTTAGTAATTCTTTTCACTCTTTTTTAAATTTGAAAAATGGTATTTTATTAACGTGTTATATCAGCAAGACATTGTTAGATCTTAATGAATTAGTATATTTTTTTACCTTCTCAGTTTTAATTCCTAATATGGAAAATAACTCAAATAGATAAAAGATTCTCAATAATTTTAAAGAGAGCAAAAGCATTCAGTGAACAAAAGGCATAAAAACCACCACAGCATAGCAATCTTTCAGCTTGCAAGAAATATCTCCAAAAGCCGCAGTTAGCTGAGATGACTGTTTCCATTACCTAATGCCTCAGCTTCACTTCCTAAGTGGCAGCCTAGGCAGGTGTGGCTGGTAGGTAGGAACCCAAGGCCCAGAGAACTCTCTTCACTCACCTGCTCTGTGGTTCTAAATTGAACAAAGGTTGATAAATGTACTCTGTGAGCCCAGGCTCCACCTAGTTTCTCTGCGTCTCTGTGCCGTAGCATCAGTCTTACCTTTTGGTGCAGGTAGCACGGCATCTTCTAGAAAGACAACTTGATACCGTCCTGGGCTTGGAGGTTCTCGGCTCACCAGTAACCGGCTCTGTGACCAGGGCAGTCTCTCCTCTTCTCCAGGTCTCAGTCCTTTCCACAAAATGCAGGTATCTGATGACTGAATCAGACTCTGATACTCCTTTCCAACTCTGACACTGTATGAAGCTACTTGGAGGAATGTTTGAAAGACAATAAAAATAACAATTGGTTTCTATATAATATTTTATGATTGCTGAATTACTTTCTCATTCACATTCCTACTGGGTGCTGTTTCCATTACACACACATCATGGCAATTTTGACTGAAGATGCTAGAGGCAGATTGACTGGTATTGAGTCCTGGGGTCCCTAACAAGCTGTTCAGCCTTGCCTAAGCTCCTTAACTTGCCTATGCCTCCCAGCACTGTTGAGATGACGAAATGAGTGAAGGCATGCATGGTGCTTAGATGGATGCTGGCCTACGCAACAAGCTCGGTCATGATCAACACCTGATTCATGGTCTTGCATCTGCATGTTCACATGTCTGTCGGCCCTCCTGGACTGTGAATTTGCTGTAAACCAGAACCTCACCTGATTCACTGTTGTGTGCCCAGTGGCTAGCACAGCACCTAGGACAGTATCAGTATCAATAAATGAATGACTTATGTTACGGTTTAGATTATTACCCAGCTTATATTCAGTACTCATTCACTTCCACTTTGAGCAGAGTATAATTTTTCTTGGACTTGGAGTTGATCCGTAGGATTTCAGAGGCCTTCAAATGTACCTGCATGGTTTGGCTTGAGTCTTGTGCTCTGGTGATGATGACAACCACGATGACCAAGTGGCTCCACAACAAAGTTAAACCCTGGGGAGCTGATGCTTCTTATGCCTGGGCCCCAGTATGACAGAGAAAACTCCAGAAAACCCTACTCTGAATCAGAGCCCCTGCCCAGCCAGTGCCACCCCCAAATCCAAGATAGCTCTCCCAGGCAATCTCATAGTCCTTTTGTGGGAGTCACGTGAGATTCAGACACTAGACAGGTGCTGATTTGGGGTGACTAAAATGGTTTCTGTATAAATGACCTCACATAAAATATGTGTCTGTTGTCCTGACATTCCAGGGGCAGCTCTGTCCCAGCCAGGCCCATCCTAGACCACCTAAAATAATATTAGCTGACAGACTCATGAGAACAAAACAGATGTTTGCTGCTAAATACATGGCATTTCGGGTCATTTTTAAGACAACATTAATAATAATGGACTGATATAAATGAACATGGCATCTAGGAGGTAGCATTCTTGTCAAGAATATGTTTGGGAAAGCCGGGCGCGGTGGCTCAAGCCTGTAATCCCAGCACTTAGGGAGGCTGAGACAGGAGAATCGCGAGTTCAAAGCCAGCCTCAGCAATGGCGAGGCGCTAAGCACCTCAGTGAGACCCTGTCTCTACATAAAACACAAAAAAATAGGGCTGGGGATGTGGCTCAGTGGTCGAGTGCCCCTGAGTTCAATCCCCAGTACCAAAAAAAAAAAAAAAAAAAAGAATATGTTTGGTTGCCAATAAAAGTAAACCCAGCTAAAAGTGTCATATAAGACAAGGGGACCTAAAAAGGCAGAGGTAGGGAGAGCTTCTGGAAAAATCTGATCTGGTTTCTATTCATTTTGCCTTTAAAAACATTTAATGTACTTAGTTTTTTGTTTCCAGTGATGGAGATTGAACCCAGGGACTGACACATGGTAGGCAAGTGCTCTACCACTGAGCTATGTCCCCAGCTCATTTTTTTTTTATTATTCTTAAATTGACATATAACAGCTGCACTTACCCAGGAGGTACAGTATTATAATTTGACACACATATACAACATGTAATGATTAGATCAAGGCAACTCACATTTCCATATCCTCAAATATTGTCCTTTCTATGTGTTGGAACACTTTCCTCTCCTTGTTTTAAAACGTGTAATTGACTGTCGTAGACCATCCTGTACCACAGAACATCAGAACTGCTTCCTCCCCAAGTGAACTTTGGTGCCTGTGGTCCACCCTCTCTAATCTCCCTCCCAGTCTCCCCTTCCTAGCCTCCACTGCCTCTTATTCCCCAGCCTTCACCATCACCTGGCCTGCTTCATCTCTTGGTATGGCCGTTGGTGGAGGCAAAAGCGTGTGCCCGCCTGCACATCTGCAGAGGCAGAATTCCTTCTGCAACTAGTGTCCCCACAAGGGCCATAAGCGTCATTCTGATCAGAAACCCCGGGGTCAGCCCCAGATCTGCCCTACTGACCACTTCATTCTCGACTCTACCCTGAGTTCTTCATCATCACTCTCTCATTTAACAGAGGTTTATTGAAAGCCTTCTTCATCGGGCACTTTTTGATGTGGTAGGAATCCAATGTTGAATGAGGCAGAAATAGTTACCACCCACACAGAACTGATATGCTCGCTCCCCCAGGTAATTATATGAACAAATAGGATAGGTAGGTGGGAAGATAGAGAATCATATAAACAGAAACACAATCTTGGAGGCCAAGCACGATGGCTGAGGCAAGATGATCTCAAGTTCAGGGCCTCCCTGGGCCACTTAGCAGGATGCTGTCTCAAAATAAAAAGTGCTAGGGATGTAGCTCAGTGGTAGAGTGCCTCTGGGTTCAACCCCTAGAAAAAAAGAAAGAGAAAGAAAGAAAGAAAAGAGAGAGGGAGAGAGAGAAAGAGAGAGAAAGAGGGAGAGAAAGAAAGAAAGAAAGAAAGAAAGAAAGAAAGAAAGAAAGAAAGAAAGAAAGAAAGAAAGAAAGAAAGAAAGAAAGAAAGAAAGAAGTGAGGGAGGGAGGGAGGGAGAGAGGGAGGGAGGGAGGAAATAAACAATGGCTATTATTCATGGCAACCAGCACCAGGCATTACACCAGATGTATTTCAATTCAATCTTTAAAATAATCTTGAGAGAGAAGTATTATTGTCTATATTTTTGCATTAGAAAAATAGGACACAGAAGGATGAGTAATTACTGTGCTCACCCAGCAAGTGAATGTGGAAAGTTGCATTTGTCATTCTGTGGGGCCATCCTCTCTGTGTGCCCTGCCTCCCATGTAAGGAAACAGCCTGCTCCTCTGTGGATGAGCTTTGGGTCCCATGCCAAGTGATGCCAGGATAAGCTAACTTTTTAATTTCATTCTGTGGATTCAGTTAAATCCCTGAGTACACGCTGGCTAAATACAAATGCTTAGAGTCCACACATGATCCAGCTTTCCCTCAATAAGTTCTCACCAGCCTCTGCACACACTGCCTGCGTGTTCTTGTTCATACTACAGCCAGAACATCTGAAAGCATCCCCAGGCAGTGTAGTAGTCATCCTCACCTCCTCTGACTTATTAAACAATTTAATGGATTTTTGTAAAAGAAAATTTGAAAAGAATCCAAACCTATGAAAGTGCTGGAAAAAAACATGCGTAGTTCAAAAGCCACATGCAACAGCTCCGGGCTTAGTGTTTCCTAGGTTTCTTCCTCTATTTCATGTTTTCACAAAAACAAGATTATATTCTACCAACCACCCTGTATTATGTTCTTTCCGTTTATTAATGCACCTCACGACTTCATGTCATTACAACAACTTTGTTAACCTTATTTTCTAGGCCATAATTCTAGTATATAAAATATGTCATAATTTTATTAGTCATTTTTTTCCATGTTGGACATTTAAATTGGATGATTAATACGTCTATTTTAACTTCTTCCTATGATGACATGTAGTAGTTCTATTTATTTATTCAATCTCTATTTTTGCAATGGCAAATTAAAGAAGAAAGGACAAATTGTGTTGAGACATGCCTAGGTCTTCTACCGTCTTCATATCTAAATGAGAAACAAGTCACCGTTTCTCCTCCACCTCTTCACTTGGTTAAGAATTCTGTTTTCCAGGCTGGCCTGGCTCAAAAATGTCTAGGCAGCCTGACTTTCTGCTCCTTGAGCATTCAAATCTAATCAGTCTACAGGGCCACTCAGCCCTGCCTTTGGAGGACGTTACACTTGATCTTCCTCCTCCCGTTCTCAGACTGTATACCCAAAGGCAGACTCCTTTAGTTCATGTCTTCTCCACCAGCCAGGGGCCATGATTCAAATAACTCAACATTTGTACATGGCTAATGCTCGACGAATGTAGTGTTCGTGAAGGTGGAATGATCATCACCTCTATCTTTTATTGATTCCAAACATGAATTCTACCCACTTCCTCTACACAAGGCTTGTTGAGAAGAAGAATCATGAATTAATAATAAAAACAGGAACCAATGTATAAGACCTACTATGCACCAGGCACTCTTCAAAGTGTTTCATAGAGGTCTTTAAAATCTTGTATTTTTCATCTATTTAGACAGGTAATGTGATTCACCTGGATACTTGCCTAGTGCATTTTCTGTCACAGTGCCAGGCCGCAAAACATATGTTAGATTAAATCATGAAAATGGGGACCATGAGGTGAGTCCCAAGCAGATCTTGTTCATATTCTTTGTCCTCAGTTTAGGAGCTGAGGAGTGTTTGGGAAGCCAAGAGGTTTGAGAGAAAGAGAATTGCATTTTCTAGTTTTTTAAAATAAAAAAAAGTTTCCCCCAATTCACAATGATTCTGTCCTCCAGCATTTTCCTGAAAGCCCCCGCATCTGATGAAAATACTCTGGGGCTGAGAACACAGAGGTCAGGCCAGTGGACCTCCCATCCCATGGGGACACTTCCTAATTTGGGGATACTGGGCAAATTGTTCAACCTCTTTAAGACTTAGTTTCCTTGTATTTAAAATGATAGTACCTCTACCGACCTCATGGATTTTTCTTGGAGAAGGAACAAAGAAAACTGTTGAAAAGCACAACAGTGTGCCTGACACACGTCACTTATGGCCATTTTTATGGAGACAACCCCAGTGGCTTCCTGCTGATTCAGCAGTTCTCTGTACCAGTGCCTCTGGCAGCCATCACATGGCACATTCCGGACAGGCACTGTGGAGTTGGGTAGTAGATAAAGAAAGGAGAACTCACCCATGAAGGAAGAGATGTGCAGAGAGCTGGGGTTAGACACCAGTGAGGAATTACAGGTAATGTGTTGTCCTTCAACCTAATATGGTGAACATAAACAGTGGCCTTATACGGTTTGGAATTGAGTTGATCCCTTGATAAATGTCCATTGTTGTACATATTCAGACACACTCAACTCTGTAAACTCCATTACTTCCAATCTAGTAAGTGACCATTCCTTATTTCTCTCTTGTTTTTGATGTAAAATTTAGATATTAACCAACTTCTATTGCCTCTAAATAGGCAAAATAAAAGAAAAAGCGTAAAGATTCTGTATAATTATTCTGATGCTTGGTTCCTATTGAGCCCAGGCTAGTCTCTCTCTCTAGAGAATTAAAAATACAAAAGCTCAGCAAAAAATAATTTTTAAAAAATCTGTGGATAACGTGACAAAGGAACTGCTCAGAGTTGGAAATTAGGAGAAACACAAGATGAGAGAGGTTAAGATGCATCCTGGGAGTGTTGTCCACGCCCTGCAGGCCAGTGTCTGGGTCTCAGTGGCCGCACATATGCATGAGGACGAGAAAACGAGGCCAAGTGTGAACAGGATCCAAAAGCTGATCCTCCTGTGGGGGGGATTGGCAAGAGTGAACCATCCCATGCAGAGGAGATCACAGGTAACAATAAGGTCTGTCTCTGACTCTGGGTGCCAAAAAATGTCCCTGCAGGGCTGGTGACATAGCTCAGTAATACAGCACATGCTTAGCATGGTCAAAGCCCTGTGTTCAAGCTTATCACAAGAAGAATGAAAGGCCCCTTGATGTTGGGTGCTTCTTAAATCACATGCTGAAACTCAAGGGTCTAGAACCAGTCAGTTGGCACATCATATTTTAAAAGTGCTTTCTCTTAGGTTTTCCTTCCTAAGATATTAGACCTAAAACTATACCTAAATAAGACTCTATTCAAGTAATAATTATTTTAAGTTCTAGAGTCCCTAGTCATTTCCTTCCATCATGTACAACATTGCCTAACCCTAAAAATGCACCCTTATCTAGGATTCAGATCTTTCAGCTCCATTCTGTATCCTGCCAATCAACACCAAAGTGATCTAATTGAATTATTTGATATCAAAAATGATAATGTCAGGAAGAGAGAGTCTGTAATAGAAGCCATGGTTACTGTGAAGATAATGGATCTTCCTGCCCTCATGATTCCTATAAGAAATTCCTGTCAGCGGATGAATGTCCTGAAAATATAAGAGTAGCTCCAGCAGAGAGAAGGCATAATGTGGCCTCTTGTAGACTTTATAAGAGCAGGACAGCCAGGCAAGGTGGCACAAATGCCTGTAATCCCAGTGGCGCAGGACGCTGAGGCAGGAGGCTAGCCACTTCAAAGCCAAAAGCCAAAAGCAAAAGCGAGGCCCTAAGCAACTCAGCGAGACCCTGTGTCTAAATAAAATACAAAATAGGGCTGGAGATGTGGCTCAGTGGTCGAGTGCCCCTGAGTTCAATCCCTGGTACTGCTCCCCGCCATAAAAAGAGAAGGACATACTTGGAAGTAGTATTAATTTCAATTCTTCAAGAAAAGGAAACAGCAGCTGCATGAGGCTAGGAGAAAGTCATTGCAAGCATGATAGGTAGTTCCAAAGTAAAAGGATGCAAAGGATATGCCATACAAACACAAAAGCAAAGAAAGCTCGTGTGGCTATGCTAACATCCACAAAGCTGGCTTCAGAACAAAGAGACACACCAAGGTGAACGTGGGGCATGATGAAATGGTAAGAAGTCACAGCAGTGCTCACAGATTGTGTCTAATGACAGAGACTCAGAACAACTCAAATCCAGAGGAATAGCTGTGATCACAGCCATCTTTCTCTAACCATGACTGATAGAACAGATGAAGAGAAAATGAGATGAGATGTAGAAGAATTGAACAAGAACATCAGCCAACTGGATCTAATTGACATTTAGATATCGTCCCACAAAAAAAGGAGCTGAACACATTCTTTTCTAACATATGTAGAACACTAAGCAACAAAGACCATATTCTTGGTTATAAATCAAGACCTTAACAAATTTAAAATAATTAAATCATAGAAAGCCTGGTCTCTGATCATCCACTAGTTTGTTTGGGCTGCACTAACAAAGTACCACATAAGGGTGGCTTAAATGACAGACATGCATCTTCTCTCAGTTCTGCAGGCTGGAAGTCCAGGGTGCAGGTGCAGGCAGGTTCCTTTCTTCAGAGGCCTCTCTCCTTGACTTGATAGGGCTGCCCTCTCACTGCATTCTGACATGTCATCCCATGGTCTATGATGTCTATGTCCTAATCTATCTTTATAAGGACTTCAGTGCTATTGGATCAGGGCCCACCCTAATGACCCCATAATTTATTGCCTCTTTAAAAACCCTGTCTCCAAACACAATCACGTTTTGAGGTCCATGGAATTAAACTGGGAAACAGTAACAGAAAGATAATAAATTTTCTAAACATGGAAATTGAACAGGACACATGAATTACAGAGGAAATCACAAGATAAATAAGAAAATATTTCTAGTTGAATAAAATGAAAATAAACCCCCCCACAGCATTGTAGAATCAGTTGAAACAATGTTCAGAGAAAGGTTAGCAGTATTAAATGTTTTTACTAGAGGAGAAGAAAAGATTCAAATCAATAAGCTGAGACTTCACCATAAGACACTAGGGAAAGAATATTAAAATAAAACCAAAGCAAGTGAAATAATAATAATAATAATAATAATAATAATAATAATAATAATAATAATTAGAAGGAGGAGGAGGAGGAAGTTAAGAACAGAAATCAGTGAAATTGCAAACCACAGAGAGAAATAATGAAGCCAAATCTGGTTAAGTGAATGAATGAATAAAGTAGTTATGCCTGTAGCAAAACACACACAGAGAGAGAGTGAGATGTTACAAATGTCAGGAGCAGGAAAGCCCATATTTTCAAACCACAAATATCTGACAAGGGATACATATGGACAATTTTAAATAATTTTCAAAAACTCAATAATAAGAAACCAATCAGCTCAATTTAAAATATACAAAAATATGTGAACAGTCATGTCAACCAAGACAACATATGGATAGCAAATAAGTACATGAGGTATACATATTAGAGCTATTCAAATCAACCTGTACATACACAGGCATGGGAGACCATGTGCTAACCAGTAGAAGAGGAACTGAAACTCTCGTGTGTTACCATTGGGAGCCAAGAGACCAACTCCTAGGTCTTTTAGTTCTATTCAGAATGGTCCAGAAGTTTAAATATTGCAACTATCCATCAGTGGATGCAGCAGGCACAAGCTGCTGAAGCTGTTGCCTGTTCTGTATTAGTTTTGTTTTGCTGCTATAACAAATTACCACACATTTAGTGATTCAACATAGATCTTATAGTTCTGGAGGCCTGAAGTTCAAAATAGGTCTTTTGAGGATAAAGCAAAGGTGTTCTCAGGGCTAAATTTTTTTCTTAAGGCTCCAGAATAAAATCTATTTCCCTGAGTTTCCAACTTTTGGAATTCTCTTGCCTTCCTTGGCCCCACAGCCCTTTTCCATCTTCAAAGCACATCACTCCAACTTTGCTCCTGTTGTCACGGCTCCTTTTTCTGACTCTGACCCTCCTGACTCTATCAGGGCCCATGTGATTGCACTGGGCTCGTGAGGATGAGCTAAAAAATAAAATCTCCCCATTGCAAGATCCTTAGTGTAATCTGTGAAGTCCTATCATCACGTAAAGTAGGACTTGGGGATTAGGATGAGGACAGCGTTAGGCCACCTTTTCCTCTTTCTGCCACACACCTGTACAATGGGATACCAGTGAGCAATTTAGGAAGAGACTTGGGCACCAGCAATAGCATGGGTGGATCCTGGGCGCCACACGTAAGGCTCAAGAAGCCAGGTTCGAAAGCCACGTGCGGCAGGGTTCCACTGCACAACTTTCCTGAAAAGACACCTGTGGTGAAGGAGGGTGGATCCACGGCTGTTAGGGTTTAGGTGCAGAAGGTGGGACTGTCAGGGGAGAGCACTGACCGCATTGAAGTTCCGAGGTGCTCTATGACCTGATGGGATGGTCATTCCATGAATTGACAACGGTGCTCAATCTCATCGAATTCTACTCCAAAAAAGATCCTTTTAGAGCAGTGTTGCTCCATGTTAAAAAAAAATTAAAAACAAAAAATGATAAAAGAGAGAAAAAAAACACAGAGGGTAAGAAATGAATCCCCATCTCTGAGTTTCAGCTTGCACCTTCTGTTACGTATCTACAGGAAGACTGTAGTAAAGCCCCAGCATCGCCTGCAGGGGCACTGGGCAGAGCTCTCGCATTGCCCACCCCTCACATCCCCACTCACCTGTCAGTAAGGACCCACAGCACCCCTCATCCCAGAAGCCTGGGGCTTCCGGAAGCCAAGAGCAAGAGCATTCAGGGATGCTGATGCTGGTCCCCGCTTGGCACTGATGGCTGAGAAACCTCCCCACAGCAATGGCTTCTAACACGTTTATTTAGTGCTTTTCAAAAATATTTATATCTTTGGCCTTCTTGAACATTTTTCACTGAATTCCCTCTTCCTTTCAGGAGGCAGAGGCCAAAAACAACAGAGAATGAGTTACAGGAGCCCCAGAGAAGAGTCTCCTGAGATACCACCACCTCCTGGAAAATATTCCTCTGGAGTTTATGAGACAAATATAAATACACTCTGGATGAAGTTTTCAGTGACCTTTAAACTGTTTGCATTTCAAGAAGATTCCAAGTAGAGCTTTGGTCCTTGGCAGGTCCTTGGGATTCTAGGCTTAAGTTAAAAAATCTAAACCAGATCACACTTTGGGCAAAGCCTCCAGAAGCAGGCCTGCCATGGATCTAAGCTCCTCTGCAGTGCCCAGCAGGCTTTGGGGCATGCGTTCAGTGCTTTTTCTGTGTGGTTCATTTAATTCCAAAAACTTTCACAGGAAAGGATTGCTATTCTCATCATACAGAGGAGGAAATGGAATCTCAGATTACATTGCCCATGGTTGCAAACCCTGTAAGAGTTCCAAATTCTTTGTGTGTCTAGTAGATTTATGTCGCCTGTCCTGTGATTTGTTACTGATTTAGCACTGAGGGAATGAACATAGTAGGTGCTCAATAAATAGCCAATGTTAGTACATGTGAGTAACCAAGAGCCACACCCAAGCTCCACAGGCTCAATGGCATGTCCTTTCCATGTCACCTGGCAGGCTCCTCTACTCTGTGGCCACAGACTCTGAAGGATCCTGCCCATCAGTCAAGAGTGTAGTGTCCTAACATGCCCCCATGCTCAGTGATCAGAAATGTTGGACATTTGTTTCTAGCACCTTCCAGACAGAAGGTGACTGTTCCAAATTGATTTCTTCAGACTTTGTTTTGAAAAGCACACTGTGGAGACTGCAGCACACCACATATTTCCCAGGGGGCCTTGAGACTGAAGGTGAGGACCATTCCTCCATCATGGCTCTGCCTGCCTCAGCAAGGTGCAGTTCAGGTGGAGTCTCACCCTGTGCACTCTCTCTAGGGAGCATGTGTCTCTGATGCTCTTTGAATGCCCTTAGATGTTTTTCAGAGGTGCCTTTAACAACACATGCCCCTCTCCAGTAATTTTTGGCTAGTTTCTTCATATTTAATCTATTTGGATGATGGTGAAAAAAAAGGAGAGAAGGGAAAGGGGAAAGAAAAGAGAGAAGGAAGAAGGAAGGAAGGAGGGGAGGGAGGGAGGGAGGAAAAAGAATTGGCAAAGGATGAGCTGTTATCAGAACTAAAAGAAGGAGATATGTGCGTACTCCCAACACAGTGAAATGACAGAAGAAAACCCTGTGGCTTAATAAAAATCCCTGGTTTAGAGAATTTATTGTTTTATTTTAAGTGTTTTCCCTCTCATTTTAAATATTGGATGACAAATCCTGAAAGTATACTTTAAAAAATAGAGGAAGTAAAAGTTGCAGGGAGATATTTACCTATAATCCTTCACTCAAAGATAAAAATGAGAGCTGTTAACTTTGGGGCATTTTCTCCTCATGTTTCCCCGGCAGGTCCTTGTAGAGCTGAGCCCAGTGTGTGTGTGTGTGTGTGCATGCACTCACATGTGCAAACCATGCAGGTCCTGCTCTCTACATCCAGAGTAAGCCATTAACATCTCCTCTTATCACACGAGGTAAGGAAAACTGAGCAACTTCTACTCATGGAAGAAACTAAGAGAAATAGCAGTTTTATGCCAAGTGGGGTTCTCGGTAGGATCCTGACACAGAAATGGACGTTATGGGGAAGCAAGTGGGTCCCTCAATCTCTAAAGGGCGGGGCTGGTATTGTCGCAGTGCCCATTTCTAGCTTGGTTCCTTGTACTGTGGTAGTACAAGACGTCCACACTGGCAGACACTGAGTGACTGGTCTCAGGAGCTCTCTGTACTGTCTTTGCACCTTTTCTGAAAATCTAAAATTAGTTCAAAATAAAAAGCTTTAAAATGTCCTCTCTTATAGAAACATTTCTAATGGATAAAATTTATATTTACTGTTTCATGTACATATAAACATGGACGAGTGCTGCCATATTTGCACTTGTTGCAATGAGTGTTGTTCTTTTCATAACTTTTCCATAATTTTGAGAATTTTCCCCCAATAATCTCCAAAATGGAATTAATAAATCAAAGAATTTCATTGTATTTAAGCATTATATTATAAAGGGTTTTTCAAAAAATATTTTACCAGTGAACATTTTGAACATCTTAGGACTTTACTTTTAGACTTTACTTAAAAATTATTTAAGCAGTTGGTTTTTTGTTGATTTGAATATGGTATATATAAGTAAATAGTGACAATTCCTTGTCTACATTAACTGTTACAAATTTGTTTTGGCTTGAAAGTGTTTAAAAAAACAGTTTAATTACATCAAAGTATACACTTGAATACCAGTAGAACTTTACATATTTAAGTAATATTAGCACTAAACTCCGCACTGAATTATGAGGTTATGTTAGTAATTATTAAACTCTTAAATCAGTTTATTTTCCTTAGTATGTAAAGAATTTCCTGTATTCTTCTTGCATTAGAAATCGTACATTTACTTGCTTTAGCAGAACTGATTTAAATTTTGCAGTCAGGTAAGCAAATAAATGAGTCTACAATATGCTGTCATTCAAAGAATTCTGATTTAGCTACAGGATACATGGACTGCAATTACAGAGATGATAAAAGGTCAATGTTCCAGGTTTAGGGTGAGAGGACGGTTGAAGAAATGAAGATGGGACACCTTAGATTGGTGCTCTTATAATGGTGGATATGTGACACTAGCATTGTTAAAAATCCATAGATATTTACAACACAAAGAATGAAGCAATATAGGCAATTTTAAAAAAAAAAGTCATATAGATTGATTGGTTCAGAAGCTTTAGTTCCAGTATGAAATAGAGATTATGACAAAATAATCCAGTTGTATTTCATATGTTTAAAATAACCTCACTGAGGCATGTGACGGGTGGGAAAGACGTTCCCCTAACTTTGGAGATGAGTGGAGCCTATAAGAATAAGGGCAAAAGCCTGAACGTAAGAACCGTTCTCTAACTGATGAGCTGTGCCAATGAGATGATAGGTTAGTGATCTGGATACTGCTGCACATCTGTGCAAGAAATTAACATTGAGTAAAGAGAGAGTGGGGGCCAGATTTCTTACCATTGGAGTGAGAGGTTACCGATAAGCAGAGGAAAGGCTGAAATGATTCATGTGATGATGGATTAAGTTGGAGTCATGGGTATAAACTCACATTCCATCTAACAGAGACACAGACGCTTGCAAAAATGTAGATGTGTTTTTGCGAGTGTGTTAGTATACGCATGTTTCTTTTCTTACTCTGTCATCTGAGAAGGCCCAATGACACCCGAGATGAATGGGCACATGGAGGGCCCAGATTTTGGTTTCTAATACCAATCTTCAATAAAAAGAACCAGGAATTCTTAAAAGAATGGATGATTCTAGAGCTAAAGTAGGGTACATGCGAAATGGGTTTGGAACATCCTATAATGCTAGAAAATCAAGAAATGCTCTACACACACACACACACACACACACACACACACACACACAGTAATGGAGTAGTCAAAGAAACACAGGAGGCTCCTGAAGGAGGTCCTAGTGGTCAGAGCTGGAACAATTTGACACCCCAGAATGAGTAATGCAGTGTTGACAGATAACTGACATGTAAAATATCAAGGAAATCATACTAAGATTTTTAAAGATTGAACAAATAAATTAATAATGAAGAGAAATAGAAAAATTTCTCTGCAGTATTTCTGAATGACAAAGTTAATATTATCAATGGACAGTATTATTCAACATTTTTAATGAAAAATGAATCAAAAGGATAATTACCCTACTCCTATCAGAATTCTCTTTCTATAACAACTGTACCTGAAATAATAGGTTGGATTTTCCAAGTCCAGCGAGAGCCTCACCTCTGGTTCTTGGAAACACTGTTGCTACATTAACTTTCCTGTAAATGTCATCAGTGCCTCAAGGACTAACTTGGCGGAATGATGCCAGAGTTCCTCGGTTTCGAGATGTTGGGTTTCTTTGAGCAGAGGCTTCCTCTCAAGGGTCTTTGTTCTATAATGACAATTTAAAATGCTGTCCCCATTCCTGAGCTAAGTTCAGGAATGAAGAAATCCAGCCTGAAGGAACACTGCAGCTTGGCTATACCCTGAGACTCCCAGTCCACACCGAACGCAGGATGTCCCACACCTTGCAGAAAGTGTGTCCTTTGCACTGTGCTTGCCCTTGGGAATATGTGGTTGTACTTCTTGTGCTAAAGATGGTTCCAAGTGCAATGGATCATGTGCAGGGGAGGGAGGAGCTGCAGCTGAGCTCTGCGCTGGAGCTGTGTGTGGGAGCTCCCAGGCTGGGCAGGCCTCAGCCTCCCCCTTTCTATCAAAGAAAAGCAGCATCCATTTTATTCAAAAAACGAACATGGAATCTGCACAAAACGATGATTCCTTTGGTTGAAAATCCACTCCTCCTGGACTGAGCATGTATGTACCCTCATAGTCTCATACTCTCATAAGATTTTATGTTGGACAAACTCTTAGACCAGTGATGCCACTGAGCCTCCATTCATTTCCCAGACACTGCCCCATCCCCTTGTGTGGCTACCCATCCTCTGGGACCCAGAACCAAGAAACACACAGTGCTGGCCAAATTCTATAGGGTGAGGAGATGAGATACCGACAGGGTCAATGACACCCCAAACTTAGTGAAACACCAAATGGAGAAGCATCTGGGAAACAGACTGTGGCCGATCATTTTGTTTTCCAGGATAGAGCTCAAGTTCCCCAGCTCCACACAATGCCCTCCATGTGCCATCAGAGGGAAGCCCTGCTGCCATGCGGGGATCCCTGGCATCTCTGAGTTTGGAAGAACTTCTCCTTTTTCCATCTCTTTTCCTTTTTCCTTCCCATTCCACACCCAAAGGGCCATGCCCAAGCTTGACTGTCGTATCCCAAGCACTGGAGAAGGTTCTGGAGTGGACTGGTGGAAGACGCATTGGAGACGGAGAAGGCTGGGAGCAGAAAGGGAACGAATACAAGAGGACCACCCCTTGTGTCCCCACTGTGGCCTCGGCCCTTTCCAGCCCTTCTCTACTAGTTTCTCCTTCAACATTATCATTCCCCTCATAAAGATGAAGACCTCATAAAGGTCACATTCAGAAGGATTAAGCCATTTGCCCTAAGTTACCTAAGCAGAAACTGTTCGGATTGAGAGCTGAATCCAGACAGGACATTTCCACAGTTTGTGCTCTTTGTACTGAGAGACCATCCTGGGTGCATGGGCACTGTTATCAGGAACTTAGATTCTTAAGGACCCACATCTGATCTTATTGATAGTCATCACGTGAGCACAGCGTGCCAAACACCTGAAAAGAAACAGGATGGGAAATGTTCTCTGCTTGTTTGATTTGTGCAAGGGACACTGGAGGTTATTTTCATTGGCTTTCTACACATTCCTTTTTTAATTGAGAAGAGCTGAATATTTTCCACTTGAGTATAAATGGATGTCTCAACTGCAAAGGTGCCTAGAGCTCAGGCTTACATAACTTTCAGTTTAGTTATCCACCCTGCATTGCTCAATCACCAAATGAGATATGATGCAATTATTTTTTTAAAAACAGACTAAGCAAAACAAGTATTGAGCAACTGGAATCTCTCTTTATCCTTGTATGTGCCCAGCAACCTTGCAGGTCCGTTTGACCAAAAAAAAAAAAAAAATTGCCCTTGGACAGCAGTTCAGCAAGATACTCAAAGACTGGGGAAAGCACAAGGCTTTGGAGTGTTGCAATCAGCCAGTCAGGCTGAAATTCAAGACATGGAAGTACTGGGTCCCACGTCGCTCCTCCACTCTGTCTGAAGGCCACAGCAGGGACTGGCACAGAGAGGCACCAAACACTTCTGACACACTCCTGTTTGCTTGTGGACTGCAGGACCTGCCACAGGAGTTGACAACTTTCTAATATATATTTGTCTGTTGAACGAAATGGTGCAATATTACAGACGGCTTTGAAAAATGAACAAAAAATAAAAATAATAATCGAGCATCCTGTCATCACCCCGGGACAAAAGGTCTGTTCCTTCCAGACCTCCTGCTCTGTCCTATGCAGTTAATCGAGGGACAGAACAAAGGAGGTGTCACCTGCTAAGCCGTCGCTGATTAGAAGCTGGACCATGTGATTTAGATTTATAATCAAATGTATTTCTGAAAAATCCCCCAAGGTTGATCAAGACATTTTCTCCCACTTTATAGAGAAGCCTGTAGCCTAAGAAAATGTCAGAACCTGTCTAAATTTCCCCGAAGTTCTGAATCTGAGGTTCAGTTCCAGCCCGTGTGACCACGGTTTATTGGGTTGTTGTCCATCTACCATGTATCTTTTGCATTTATCACAATATCTAGGCATGTTATGGTACTATACTTTTCAAAATTAATATTTTAACATATATAATCTAAACGTTAATGGCTAAATCATCTTACTCTAGAATATTAAGTTTTGTAGCAAGTATAAATCTCAGCCTACAAAAAATTCAAGATCACAAGAACATAACTTTGTTTCCTATGAATAGATGATATTCACGTCACGCCTGCATCTTACTAGATAGGAAGAACTGACTCTCCTCAATGAGGGACTTACATCCCTGCACCCTAGCAAATTCCAGAAAGTCGTTTGTGCTTCCTGTTCCTAACCAGTACCACGTGGCTCTTGGATGTTTATCCTCCTACTTTAATCTCCCAGTACCCTGACACCCCTCCAGATCCTACTTATCTATCCTTAAAGGTCACTCACAGCCTTCTGCAAAGTCTGTTCAGGTCTGGCCTGAGTCGCCACTGCTATGCTTCCCTTCAGAACCAGAAGGGAGGAGAAGCGTGGCTACATGGATTAGTTATCAGCCCGTGGCTCTGCCTCTTGGGCCTTGCTCCCCTTTAGCTGGTTTCTTGTTTGCAATGGATCTGCCGCATTTCCAGATGAGGCTATCTGCTGGGTCACAAGCTGTGAAGGTAGTCGTGGTTCCAGGGATGCCTAGGATGCAGCTCAGGATGGATCAAGGCAAGAGAAGACGTGCCAGTGGCACTTGCAAGTGTAGCCACCTTACAGATGGCCAGTGAGGAGTGGACACATTTTTGCCACTCAAGATCCTGCAGAGAAATAGAATATATATATATATATATATATATATATATATATATGTAAAGAATATATACATATATATAAATATATACATACACATATATATGTATATATATATACACATATATATAAATATATAGAATACATAGAATATATATATTCTATGTGTGTATATATATACATATATATGTGTATATTCTTTACATATATATATATATATATATGTAGAGAGAGAGAGAGAGAGAGACAGAGAATATGAGATTTATTGTAAGAAATGTGCTCTTGGAAGGATTGGCCTTTGGTTCTACTCAGGCTTTTGGCTGACTGGAGAGACCATTCATGTCATGGAGGTGACAAGCTCTGTACTAAGCCCACCGGTTTAAATGTAAATATCATCCTAAAGCACCCTCACAGAACCATGTAGAATAATGCTTGATGACACTTGTGGGCACAGTGACCCAGATGAGCTGACATGAACTGAAACTTCGCCAGGGTCTTGTACCAGCAGACACTGGAAACAAACAGCAGAAGTGCCTACCTGCCCAGTGCCCTGGTGAGCGTCTTGATCCACGTTCTCAACTTCTGGTCACTCTGAGTGTGTTACCAAGAAACAGGAGCTGGATGGGGGAGGAAGAAGGGGGAGGGGAGAAGATTAGGGAGGAAGGCAAGAAGGACCCCAGAAACCTGTATTTGCCACACATGAATTAATTCATTTGATTTTGGCATGATGGTGATCTCCACAGAGTCACAGGTGAATAAAATCCTATTCTTTGTCTCAAGCAATGGGCTGAAATGTACAGATAGAAAACTAAACAAGAAGTTGTAAAGCACTACATCATTGCTTAAACCACGGGGGCCCAGGTGCTAAGGGGCTGCTTTGCTGTCCGAGCACTTTTCCTTTACTCGTATTCACATGGGTGTTGTGCAGCTGGCTTCACCTAAGCTATGCGAAGTGAGCCTCTGTGCAGTGGGGGATGCCACAGAGGGGACACCTACAGCACCACATGGTGCCCCCTTGTTGAAGACCTGGATGAATGGGGTTTTCATCTCAGGAAACAAAATAGTTTTGCATCTCCTCAGCCACCTGTTTGCTTTTGCCTTAAGGACACAGTTAATTTTAGGAGTGATTATATATGAAGTTTCTCTTTCTTTGACTGTAGAATAAGGAAAACCAAAATTGAGGACCACTTCTAGTGACAAGACAGGACCCGATGTACAGTACTCCATTGTGTCAGTTTGTCTGTCTTTTCTCTCTTTCTACACTTCTTTTCCTTCTTTTTTTTTTTTTTTTTTTACTGTTTTTAGTGGTTTGTTGTCAGCCAATTCAAATTCATTTTGGAGAGACACGAAATTAGGTGGATGGGTGGATGGATGGAGAGGTTTTCCTTTGAGCAGATTAGGGACAGTGTCATCAAAGCAATGACCCACTCCAGCCTGGTCTGAGATGATGGTGGCTCTTGGGAGGTAAGGACAGTTTCTACCTGGGGGTAGGCAGAGTAGAGGGGGTCTGGACTGCATGAAGCTTTGGTGATCAGGGCTAATTAAGTAAGTGACTTAGTAATCACATCATCTGGTTAATGCACTTCAAAATAGGTACCAAGTACTTTGTTCATTATGCTAATGGAAAGCTTTTTGGGGGGAAAAGCCATCTTCCTATGCTCATCCTGTAATTATCCATTTCTTGCCTAACTCTTGCTGCTTTTGATAAGAGCCATTAGGATAATAATTACAGCCTCAACTAATGTATTAATAACTCTGCCGACCTGCATTTCTTTATGCCTCTGTGCAAGACTGGAACATGTTAACCTTTTAAATGGCTTCACTCACAGGCTATGTGGGACTTTTATTAATGGCCCGGCTCAGCTGCCCCAGCTCCAGCTAGTGGCAGGCCTATGTAGCTATGGAAACAAAGCTGCTTCGTTTTTACTCAGGGCCACTTCCCTTTTTAGGAACTTGAAATGAAATACTGTGTTTACCCTGTATATCCCAAGAGTATGCGTCAGCTGTGAAGCCTGAAATAGACATGGTTTGCTGCCCTAAATATTTGATTCTTGAGTCAAGTTATTATAATTGCTAGATAGCCTTCTTTAAATTTGGAAAGACTGTGGAAATGCACATTGGAAGTAAACACCGTATTTGAGCCTAGCCCAATTCCTATTTGACTTCATAAAATATTATCCTCAGGCTTAGCAAGTACGGTAGGAATTGATGAGATTCTCGACTCATCTAAAGTCATGTAGCTTTAAGGAGAAAGGATCAAGGGGTCCGGGGTCATGAGATGGTATTGCCAGCAGTTAAGAGGGTGGCAGTTACCAAAAGACATAAACTTAACACATCCTTTGTAAAACACTTGTTAATCAGCCATTGCCCGACCCTGGGACTGCTGTTTCACTGATAAGTATTTCCAGATTAAAGAACAAAGGCAAATACTCTTACCACAGACAAAGTACATATTAGGGAAACCAACTGCCTTCGACTTTTTGATAACTTATCTTCCACAACCCGGTACTAAGCTGAAGTTGCAAGGCTGCCTTGACAGCTGCAGAGATAGCCTTGGGACAAAAACCTTCAAGCTATCCTGCTTGCTGTATGCTAAAACTAAAGAAGAAAAACTCAGAGTGTGTGTCTGAGGGGGCGAGCTGATGCCACCCCTGGCTCTTACCCCATGATGCAAGGAGTCCCCTCCTTTCACACTGGGGCTTTAGCTCCCAGGGTGCATTTTCAAAGGAAATTCTGGAAGAGTTTGGTGCCTTGGAATTAAACTTGAGAAGATGTAAATATGACTTGTTTATTGGAAGTCATAGTGTTTTGAAAGAAATGTTGAAAACTTTCAAATTAGAGAGAAAGTGGGGGAGAGAGAGAGGAGGAAAGAGGGGGAGAAGAGGTGCTCAGCAGGGACCATCTTGATGACGATGGGTGAGTTCTATTCATTTATGTCTAATGCACCTTGTTTTCTTCATCAGTAATTAATTCAGTTGACACGTGCACAATGCTTTCTACCTATCTATTGCTGAACAGGTTACTAGAACTGTAAAGTTGATTAAGACAGCATTTTCCACCAAATTGCACAAACAACAAATAATAAAGAAGATTGAAAGTTCTTAAGGTAGTGCCATCATGAGAGTTACTGGAGACACTCAACGCTCAGAGAAGAGGTGCTACCTCCCCCATGCTGAGTGGGGAAGAAGGAAAGCCCCAGAGGATGCTTTCTGAGCACCCCTTTGGTCTTGGCTGTCCCTTGCGTTTTGGGCACAACCACGGCAAAAGCAGGATCCACTACACAGCTCGGTTCCTGGCTTACTATTAATATGTGCAAGTGTGCATTTTTATTTTTATCTGTTCAAACATTTACTGTGAACTCATTGATTGCCCTTTCTGGCCCCTCCTGTTGCCCATTTCTCTTACTCCAACAACCAGCCACAATTTCACTCTGGCCAGGTTTTGTGTCATTTCGCGCTGCGCAAGCTGATGTTCTGCATGTGTGTATCTGAGTTGCTGTAAGTGACATTGCTTTTTCTATCCCACCATGCTTCTGACTTCTTTTAAACTATGCACTACTGCTGATATCCACCCATTAGCCCAGGTATTCATCACCTTTAGTAGTCTGCTGACTCACCTAATGATCATACCAGTAGCGGGCACCCAGGTGACCTCCAATCTTCCACGGCCACACAGGAACATCCCAGCGAGATTAAAACACCTAAGATTTATATCTTTTTAACTAAAACCAAGTTATTTAGTATTTTTAGCCTGTGCCTCATAGAGAATATGAAAATGTAGAACATAGAAAGCTAATGGTATAGTTAGGGGAGGATAGGAGATTAGAAATCAGTTGTTCTGAGTAAAACAAGCAAGTTCACGGTCAACAATTCCAAGATGCAAGAGAGACCAATTGGAGAATCTCCTAACTCTGGACAACCTTCCTGACAAGTGTGAGAGCAGGAAACTTGAGGGCAAAATCTGAGAAGTTGACTTGGAAAATGCAAAATTCTTTCAGGGAATGTGAAACTTCTTCAAGCATAGCTAGGGGGCAAGGAAGAACACTGTGGTCCGATCAAACCCAAAGAATCAAAGGTTGGTGTTCAGGAAATGCAGGACTTTGAGGGAATAGGAATTAAGCCCATCTGCAGGATACATGGAAGGTATAAAAAATGATAAACATTTCTTAGAAATTCACAGCATGCAATTTAAATTTTAAGTTATTTTAAATCATAAATTAGCTTTCTATTAATTCTGTAAATGTTAGTTGAGTTACTACTATGTGCCATGCAATATTCTAAAATCTGTGTTCACAGGGGTGAACCAAAGAGTTATTATGGTCATTATCTTCATGGAATTTATATTCTATTGGGTAAAAGTACATGCTAGATACGTTTAAAAATCAAAGTGGATGAAGGAATAAGTAAACAAAGCAAGACAATGCCGGATAATATGTGCTAGCTCATGTTCCATTTTATGAACTAGAAAAATACTGCTCCCTCTAGAAGGCAAAACAGGGAGAAAAAGGCCACTTCTCCTTCAGGGAAGAGTTGTCCACTCAATACTTCCTGTCAGTAATACCAAGGCGATGTTCCTCTAATATCTGAGGAATCCATGTGTCCGTTTCCAATCCCCACAGCCTGGAGCCCTCGGAGTAACCCAGTCATGAGCTCTAGGAAGCAGCCCTGGACACAGACACAGACAGCGTCACCTGCTAAGGGTGGCAGTGGCGATGGGGATATGTTGGTCAGCGTGGTCTGGGGTGGCCTTGCTGGAGTGCAGGCACCAAGAAGCTGGCCACAATGACTTGGGGGAATGGCATTCCAGACAGGAAGTAAAAGGGCAGGAGTTCCAACAGAGGCACTAATGTGGTTGGTCAGTTACAGATCAGAAGGGCCAGCGAGTGAGTCAGAGCGGGGGAGATAGACAGGTATTTGTAACCACATTATAGAAGCCATGCTGTGGAGTTGGAATTTTATATTAAGATGTTACTTTGCATGGTATGTGCATGCTGTATGTGTATCCTGGCTGGAGCAAAGAGCAACAGTTTAATGGAATAATACAGACTTCAGAATATCTTTTCTATAAAATTTTTTAAAAATCCAGGTTTGAAACCCTGGATTATGGAATCAAGATTTTAGAATGTTATAACTGAAAAGGACCTTTTTCATAATTTAGTTCAAACATTTTTCTTACTTAAATGGAAAAATGAAATAAGAAAAAAATGAAAAACCAGACCCCAAACATATTTGCATTAGAATAATAAAGGAACTGCTTTTGGAAGTTTTACAGAGAAGTAATTTTTTTAAAAAAAGTCTATTTATGTTGCTATATGAAAATGCCATGCCTGAGACAGAGTGACTTATAGATTAGCAATTTATTGGCTCACTGTTCTGGAGTGACATTGCCATGACCTTGCCATCTGTCCAGGATCTTCTTGCTGTATCATAACATAGTAGAAAGTACCCTATGGTGCCGAGAGCAAGAGATTGAACTCAGTCTCAAATCCATTTATAATCGTCATCAATCCATTTATGAGGGTACTTAATCATCTTTCAAAGGTCCCACCTCTTAACACTGCTGCACTGGGGACCCAGGTTCCAACACATGATTTGGGGGGACATATTCAAACCATAGCAGGACAATTAGAACAAGAATGTGTCCTATCTATAAATATTGACAAGTAGAGTCTAAAAGCTCAAGAACAAAACAACAGCAATAACTGAATCTTTCTGTACATAAATTTATTATAGATGTTCACAAATTTTCATTCTACCAGAGAGTAGAAATGTATTTGAAATCTAACTGGCGGCTTTCATACTCTTCCTGGTGATGGTTTTACATTTTAGGACATGCATGCTGCCCTAAGCCATGGACAGCACTGGGGAGAGGCGGGGCGTCCCATCTGCAGGATCGGTTTAGCCAGTATGGGCTTCTAGAACTAGGTACTGGGGCCTGGGTAGCCTACTGCCTCAAATGTTTCTCAGTCCTATTTCTTAAATATAGATTGCTCCTTAGCTTAAATGCATGTACACTTCGGTATGCAAACTATTGGGTAATGTGTGTGTGTGTGTGTATATATACATATATATCTATCTAAGAATAGATACAGGGATGGATCTCACACACACTACAACCTATGTATGAAGCAATGTAGCTAAAGTCCTTATCACACATGTGGATGTTAATCTAAGCCAAATGAGGCAAGGGGTGCTTTTCTACAGGGTATTCTTCTGGTTCTTCAATGAGCATGTCTGACTGAGTCCTCTTAGAATTACTTACACATCAAACCATGAAACCAAGAAGTTCTGGATTATTCAGACACACGTCACCTCCACAGAGTCGCCCAAACAGACAAAACGGTCTGATTCACACTCTTGATCCAAAAAAGAATTTACTTGATCCAGATCCTTTCCTTCAAATGGGCAGAGATTATCTGATCATTCATTCCAATAAGTCACTAATTGTGAAGTTGAGCACAGCCTCATCCTGGGGATTATGCTGGTTACTGAGCTTTGAGATAACAAGGCACAGGTGCTCCCCAGGAGCCCATGCAGCTGGGGAGGCACCCTGGGGTCTCCTCAGCATTTTCATGATATGGATGTCTTGTGCTGTCTAGCAAAACTTCTAAACTCCATCTCAGAGTGTCTCATTAAAATATGATATATCATTTAAATGCATAAAACCAAATATGTAGACTTAGAAATTATACACTTTTAAAATATTATATTAAAATACTCTTTTAAATATTTGAGTCATGCCCACAGCACACATTGTATTCAGCAAAGCACTCTAGCAGCATTCTAATGCTACCACGTTCAAAGTAGTGGTTGGCACAAACAATATTTCGATAGTTACAAGTATGATGTGATATGAAAAACTAGGATCTCTGTTACTGACCAAAATCACAAAATTGCTATGGTATGTATGTTCACTCAATTCATAATTGAAGGAAACGGTACATTTCAGTTGATGCAAGTGAAAAAGAAAAGGAAAAATTTCCTGGCCACACTCACGAGCTGTCTCTCCATAGATCCATTGGCGTCCATGGGCTCTGATCAGAATCCTGTGCTGGAAAGAATGACTGACAGGTGCAAATGTAAGGAAGAGGAAAGGATCGTGGCAGGGCTGAAGAGGAGAGTTTGGCTTGATCCAAGCCAAGTGGCAAACAAGGGGATGGAAATGGAACCAGTCACGGAGCCTACTGTGAAAAGTAACTAATCTTGACTTTACCTTGAGTTCACCTGGAAAGCCTCAAGAGTGATTGGAGCAGGAGATGACAATGTCATATTTGGGTTCTGGAATTAAAATAGGACACCAAAATAGAGGATACTTTATACAATTCTCTGGCTTTTTCTAGAAAATATATTATTTGAGGATCCACAGCACAAAAGAGTATTTGTTTTGTCTGCAAATATTCTTACTTCCATTTATTTTCTATATGTGGCAAGGAAATCACAAAGGAAAACGCAACAGCATTCTGTGATGGTCCATTTTGACATGGAAAACTGTTTTCCACCTACTGTCAGAGCCAACTCTAACTACTTTGGATGTTCTTAAAGACTAGCAAATTTTAATAAATTTCTACTGATGCATAGATTTGATTTCTGGGAACAGTTGGTCACTTGGTTTTCTCAGGCATCATTGACAGGGTGCTCCAGGGCACCCTGCTGTCCTTTTAGCTGCTTATCAGCACCTTGCTTTATCACTGTTACTATAACACTAACTTATATTGCCTTTCTTCCCATCTCACAGATGGGAAGCTGGGTCTTAGGTATTTTTCCAGTGAAACACAAACAAAAGTTAAAGCCCAAGTGTCTCGGGTAGCCAGGAGACAAATGGACAGTTGTTGTTCTGTGGGGCTACAGGGAAGCCTTTTTGTCTACTGATATCTAAGTCTGGGAGAGATTCTAAATGAACAAAGCTGTGAAATTAGATGTCAATAAGTATTGTCTGTTAAATTAATCAGTTACCCTGAATCAAGCATTACATCTCAGATATTTTCTGTGGCATAATATCTCCATATCCCTATTCATTTGTCCAGAGTTGTTTTTCTTTATTAAAAATGCAATCCCTGCCAATCCCTATTACATCACAAGTCAGTTTTGTGTGTGTATGTGTGCGTGTATGCACGCATGTGTGTTCTCAACAAAACACCACCTCTTCCCCCATGCCCACACCGGTTCTCAGCTCTTCCCAGACGTTCCTGGCTGATCATGTTAGAATCAATCACTCCCTCTTTGCACTTCCAATATTCCCTCCAGAATTCTAACAAATGTCTGCATTTTTTGTCACGTTAGTTTTGAGGCTTTTCTCCCCCACTCAACTCAGAAGTACTTGAAGATGGTAACCATTGCCTTTTTATCTCTTTTTTCTTTTCTCACTATCTTGCACAGGGAAAGTACACAGACATTTCTTTAAAAAATATTTAATTTATTTAATATTTTAATATTTAATCTTATTTAACTTTTAAATATTTAATAGATAATTAATATT
Source organism: Geosciurus inauris (assembly GCA_004024805.1). Classification (NCBI taxonomy): domain Eukaryota; kingdom Metazoa; phylum Chordata; class Mammalia; order Rodentia; family Sciuridae; genus Geosciurus; species Geosciurus inauris. Next base: position 29,415 of record PVHX01001270.1, on the reverse strand, counting down.
TCAATTATAATTTGCTCAATCTAGCATCATCTAACTGGCCTTGATATCACACTGAATAAAAAAATACAATTCACTGGGAGCAGGAAAGATGGTGGAATGAGATGGACATCATTTCCCTAGGTTCATGAATGACTGCACATGTGGTGTGACTCTACATCATGAGCAACCAGAGAAATGCAAAGTTGTGCTCCATTTGTGAACAATGCATCAAAATACATTCTGCTGTCATGTATACCTAAGTAGAATAAATAAATTAAAACATAATAAATAAAAAATATGATTTCAGAATTTCTATTCAAAACCTAAGACAATATATATCGAGTATAAATGTTGTGCTAGAAGCAGCACTTTCTCAGTCTCGGCTGATTTGTGTGTGGCACCTCCTCCCACTCAGTCTTTTCATCTGTGAAGAGTGTACACATGAAAGATGAGGGGGTCTGTGGGCTGCAGGGACCTGTGTGCCAGTGAGTGCTGGTCTTCCTCCTGACTCCATGGCCCCGGTGTGAGCCCTGGAACACCATCAGGTCAGCCTTGCTGGGTTGAGATGTGGCAGCACCTGGGCAGCTGATGTTGGACTCCTTTATCTTTGATGTGCAGCCACAACATTGAGATTTCCTCCTTTTTATGTATAAGTGTGCTTCCTGTTGTCCCTGTGGTAGCACTGGGCACGGCCTGCCCATGAGTCCCATGGTTCTGGAGTCTGGGCTAGAGAAGCCGGTCCCTCTGGAACGTGATGTTCTCACGGTGGTCAGTGTAAGAGGGAGGTCAGGACCGTGTTCCATTTGCTTGCTTTCGACTGTAGTCCAAAAATGCTAAACGGAAATGTTTAAAAATAAATAATTCAAAAGATTTAAATAGCTTTTATTGCAGAATATTGTTATAGTTATTCCATTATTGGTGATTATTATTAATCTCTTATTGTGCCTGATTTATAAACTAAGCTTCGTCGTAGATAGGTGGGTGCTAGAGGAGACAGCGCATGCAGCATCTAGTCCTATCTGAGGCTTCAGGCATCCTCTGGAGACTGAGCCTATTTCTCCCCTGGATAAGGAGGAAACTACCATAATTACTTCCTCGCAGTCCTACGGCCAAATGGAGTTAAACTGGGGATTAGAGTTTCAATGTATGAATGTAGGGGACAAAACAGCCCATAGCAGACCCACTCCTGGGTCAAAGAGCTCCAGCCTTGGGTGGCTGCCAGAGCTGCCCTTCTTCTATGCTCTCGAGAACAGGGACAGGCTTTTGACCATGCTGCAGGTGGCCTACAGGTCAGAGTGCACCCATCTATCACTGTAAGCCACATGCAATTCCCTGTATTTATCAAGCATTACTTTATTTCATATCATTTCAACTTTCTGAAATGTCTTTTTCATCCTTTTAACTCACTAATTCTTACTTATCTGGCTATTTTTGTGTTTTAACTTTAAAAGGTAACTTTTCTTGCTTTGGAAGCCCGAGTTCTGATCTGCACATGCTATTTTGAGTTTTCGCTCCTCCTGTCCCTGCAGCACCCAGGTCTACACAACCTCTTCTGCTTGATCTCCCCGCTACCTTCACCAGGTCCTGTGCTCTGTCTGCAAGGTCGTTGAGGTCACTTTCCTAGTTATTTGGCAATTCTCTATGTCTTTGGATTCTCTCTCTTAAATGTACAAGGTCATCTGGGTACCCCAAACTCTAACTTCAAATCTCACAAGGTCAATAAAACGGAAGGAAGGAAGGAGAAAGAGAAGGCGGGAGGGATGGAGACAGAGAAAAGGCAGGAATGAAGGGATGAGGAAGGACATCGTTGAGAGTGCATCCTGCCCTCCTCCATCTTTCTTTGAAAAATTAAAAACTGTATCTTGAGGAGGATTTGTGGCGTGACTCTCAGGAAAGAAAGTGAGGAAGAGGGTGAAAAGGAGAGAAACTTTGCAGAATGCCTGAAATCCCCTCACAGGCCTCACTCATTCCTGTTCACCCCATGGGCACTGCTGGCCCTCTGAGCCTCCACCCTTTGTGCTGCCTCTGGACCATCAAAGGGCTTCTTGCAACCACTTCTTACAACCGGCAATCTAATTAGCCAGACTAGAGGACCAGGGGAGTAACAGGCAGCTCACTTGAGCTCGTTAAAAGCTCCAAGTCTCCTGCTTGGGAAATTGCTCTCCGGTTTTACCAGAGCTGTTTGCATTTTGCAGCTCCCAGGAGAGAGGCCGGTGCGGGTTGAATTCCTGGCGAAGCCATTTGGCCCAGAGCCTCCATAAAACCTCGGCACCAGCCTTCCTGACTTGGGTTTTCCTCATTAAATGTGGAGACAGGAGCCTGCTGTTTGGCTTTCAGAGGCCTAGGTGAGACAGGTTGGTCTCCTCTTCCCTGAGGGCTCAGGGCTGAGACCAAGCTGGGGAGACAGTGAGGGTGACAGGTAGACAGTGGGCGCTGTGGGGGACAGGGAGGGAGGTAGCAACGAAAACAAGCATGTGCAAATGAGAACTCTGATTTCCAGACACAGCATGAGCCCCTTTGTGATAGTTCCCTGCTTAGAAAATCTCGCTGCAGATATCCACCTCCCACCTTGAACTTGAACCTGAGCTCAGCCGGACATTTCACTTGATCGCTTTTTCACAGTCTATGAAAGACTTAAAGGGTCTTCTTGCTGTTTAATAGGAATTGCAAAGCCCTGTGCAGGAACAGGTTGTGGAGAGAATAAAGTAATGTGGCTCTCGAATCGTTTCAACAGCATTGGAAGACAGTTCTAGATGCATCCTCCGACAGCTACCAGAGCGAGCACCTGGAGCTGATGTGCCTCTGTTGTATAGGAATACCCTGCACTTTCCACAGATAAGAAAAACTTGGACAGCAAGACTGAAACTGTGTCCATCTGCCCATCGCCCCTACAGCCACCTTGCTGCACACATCATGGTACTTCTTGGTGAGGAAAATGGGTCTCCCTGAGTCCTTCCCTGTGGAGAAGTCAGTGGTGCTGAAGGATAGTGTAGAGGATTGAGAGAGAGAGAGTGGAGGCTCGGAAGGAAGTGTAAGACCAGGAGTTGAGTGCAGTGGGTGGAGAGCTCAATGACTGTAAGGAGAAAGGGCTAGAAAATGGTCTATCATGCATTCAGATAATACCTGATACACATGCTATTTCAAAGGGGGAAATCTAGAAGAATAAAGGTGTATTTCTCATCTGAGACAATATACTATGGAGCAGGAACAGGGGTAAGAGACAGAGAGATAATCTTACTTTGAGAGCAAGGAGATCATAGCAATAGGGACCAGGAAGAATTCCAACGCGTCCTTCCCAAGCACCCAACGAACTTTTCCCTCTGCTGCACAGAGGCAGGGCGTGATTTCATTTGGCTCACTGAAATATAGGGTGGCCTGGGTTGTGGGGTTCTCAAGTGGCAGATCTTGAGATCTGATCACAGGAAGTCGCTTGCCATCTCACCTCACTCACCATGTGGCGGGCACAGACACCCTGCACTGCTGTCTGGGACAGAAAGGCCTTAGTGGGGTACAGCGAGAGTTTATGGGTTTTGCACTCAGGAACGCCCTGCTTCCAACACAGCTCCACCCTTGTGAATGATGTCACTGCAGGCGGTTTCCTTAAACTCTGTTTAATGTTCCTTAAACATTTCACATGAGAAATGTGGCAATGATAACTCCCCTGATGGGTGGCTGCAGGGTTGGAGATTATAGATGGGAAGTCATTGGCATAACACCTGGCTCGTGGAAGATGCTCAATCATCATGCACCATTTATATTTACTTTACGCGTAAGTTAATGAACAAACTAATTACTAGGCTGTCCCTTGTGTCCCTTCCAGTTCTAGCATGCTGAAAACTCGGTATCATGACACCTTGTTAGAGTATTTAAAAGCAAGTCTCTGAAAGGTGCCTGAGTGCCCCCTGGAACCCTACGTATAGGCAGGAGAGGAACAAAACAGTGTTAAATATGACTTTTTTCTCTCTAAATTCTAGATACTGTGATTGATTGCCAATTTCTCACTCTCTGAGGCTGTAGTTGCTTCTGTAATCTAGAATGAAATCACTCTATATTTGAGATGAATGTATTAAAAGTCCTCTGAGAGCCCTGACAGTTGGCTTCCTGAAAGCTGTCCTACAGAAGCAGAGTTGCCCACAAGCCTTGCTCTGCCCCTCAGTTATTGTTTCTCCGGGGACATTCCACTTAGTGTATTTGCAACATAGCTCATTTTACTGCTGTCACCTGTAAGAACTCGCATATCAAATAATAAAAAGATGAAGTATTTTGTCTGCCTCTAGAAATGATGATAGCTATCACTTTCTGAGCACCACTGTATTCCATACGCTTTGTTAAATATGTTATGTGTCGTATCTCTGATTCTCATATTGATCTAGTTGGGGAAATGTAACAGCTCAGGGTCTCTTACTGTTATTTAGGGAGTTTTAGGGTCAAAATTCAAGTCCAGTTGATTCTTGCTTCAAAGGCAACAATGTTTTCTACCATACTCTACTGCACCGGAAATATGCAAAAATAGTGAGTTGGAGATACATCTATATGCCACAATTATATATATATATAAATGGGGTCACAGCAGTCTAGCTTCAGACCTGAGAGTGAGCTGGTGAATGGAGGGCTCCCAGAGTTTGAGTGGTTACAGGTTCTGCCGTGAGCTGTGCCTCAAAATTTTGTTGTTGCCATTATTTTTTCTTTAATGTACAACTGAGTTTCCTCCTTAGAATTATTAAATTATAAACTCCAGAAGTGGATATCTGAATCTGCATTCTTATATATGTCTCCATGTGGTCCTGGGATGCCACCCATCCAGAGAAAGGCACAGAAAGCACCTGTTTGATTAAAAACCATGCATCTTTAAGGCCTTGTAGCCCCTTTCTTTTCTCACGATTGTTTGATTTTCCTTGGAAGTACATATATTTTAAAATGGAAAAGTAAAGGAAAATCCTTAGATCCTTCCCCAGATATCTTTAATTTCTATGATTATTTTTCAAACCATATATACAGACACACATATACAGTCAGCACAGAAAAAACCACAGTAAAAATTCTTCCTCTCACCTTTGCTCTTCTCAAAATTACAGATGAACACGTGCTTTCTTTTCCATTTTCATAAGAGATTCTTCCCATACACATTGTTGACATCTTGCAGTCTTTTTTGGTTTTTTTTTGCTCTAGGATTTTTCTTTTTTGTGATCTTTCAGTGTTATTACATTAAGAGTTTATTTTTTATAGAAGTTGCACAGCATTCCAGAATAGACCATAATTGATTTAAGCAGCCCAATATTAATAAGCTCATTATGTGCCTGTGTATGCATATGAATGATGTACTCACCCCCACATATACACTTATACACACATATACATACATACCTATATGTATACAAGTATATGTGTGTACATACACACTCATGCATCAACTGTCACCAGAAAAAAACATACAAGATGTAAATAATTAATTTAAAAAAAAATAAGAACTTGTCTCTAAAGGAAAAGCATATATAGGAGATGTATTTTCACTATTTATTTTTGTTCATTTTGAATTGTGTGTCACATCCATGTATTAGGTAGTCAAAAGGTAAATTAAAAAAAATAGTATTCTGGAAAAACAATTACAAGCACACCTAGCCTTGATTCAGCAACTTTTCCTCTAGAAATTTATTTTGCAGCTAAACACATTTTTCAGATTATTTGCTATAGTCCAGATTATTAATAACAGAGAATTAGAAATAGCCTTAAAGACCCTGGTATTGTATCAGTACCATGAAGGCTGCACACACATGAAGGCTCTGCAGACCTAACAAAGAATGAATGAATGAGGCCATATGGACTGACATGAAGGTTCTCAGAGGTGCGTTGCTAAATGGCAGGTGAGCGACAGGACAATGTGATATTTATTTGCCATTTGTATACAAAATGAGACCAAAAATTATGGCTGTGTGTGCTTGTGTGACAGATGCATTGTAAATATATAAATATGTTATTATTAATATGACATAAGCATATATATATACATTTATATATATACATATATACACATACATTTTCTTGTATTATAATAAATGCTAAAGACACACCAATCATGGACAGTAATAGAGGGCTTTCATTGGGTGACAGGGAAGACAGATGAGCTTTGTACTCTAAAACCTGAATTCAAAGTATAAGTGAATGAAATTAAAATTAGAGAAATATGGGAAGGCTAAACAACTAAATTTCTGAGAAATCTCTACCTGTTTCCTAGGACATTCATCTCACTGACACAGATTCCACTTTAAGGTCAATTTTGCAAAGTTTGTGAATGAAACAATCACCCCCTTAATTGTGAGGAGGTGGCTTCCTGGGGAGCATAGCCCTCCCTGGAACTTCACCAACACTGTCAGGAGTCACATGGACCTCTGACTGGAGAGCTCTTTTTAACGAAAGCAGCCTTGTTGAGTGAACACCTGTTATGGTTTAGATAGAAGGTATCCCCCAAAAACTCATTGGGTGAGAAAATGCAAGGAAGTTTAGATTGTGAGGTGATTGGATTGTAAGAGTCTTAACCTAATCAGTGCCTTAATCCCTTAATGTGGATTAACTGAGTGGTAAGTGCAGATATAGGCTGCGGCTGGTGGAGGTAGGTCATGGGGGTGGGGGATGCCTGTGGGGTCCATATTTGTTCTTGGTGCGGGGAGCTCTCTTTCAGCTTCCCAGTGTCGTGTCCCCGCCCAGCTGCTTTCCTTCACCACACTCTTGGGCCATAATGTTCTTCCACATCTCAGGCACACAGCAATGGGGTCGGTCATCTATGGGCTGAGAATGTTAAAACCATGAGCCCCTATTAAACTTCTCCTCCTTGGATTGTTTTTGTGAGGTCTTTAGGTCACATCAACAAAAAAGCTAACTTAAACAACTCCCTTCCTATCATCAGCAAATCTGATGTTTTCCATGGAACTTTCGTGGAAATGAATGTCCCCTGTACTCTTGTCAGGCAGTGGTGGGCAGGAGCAGCCTGGTGCTCCCTAAGATGCCATTGCAAATGGCTTTTGGGAGATTGGCATTCCCACCTGGATGGGGCTGAGCAGGCAGCTGAACTACATTAGAATCTTCCTCTACTTCAGTCACCAGCTCTCCCGGGAACAGCGGTGCTATTTCCTCCTTTCCCTTCTGTGAATGATTCAAACACCATTCCGTGCTGTAAAAGGGGAGGTATGTGTGCTCGTGGAAACACACTACATTTTAACTTCTCAGGGCAATAGACAAACGAGCCAGTAAACCAGAAAGAGGGGACTGTGAGCGAGGCCCCAAGAGACAGGGACCCCCTCTCCGCAGGCCATTGTGTGCCGGGTCCCATATATTCACGTGTGCTCTTTCCTGCTCCCTTCAGCTTCTTGGCCTTGTTCCAGAGAGTTAAACTGACCTTCAGTTAAGAGATTTTCACACATTTGTGCAGCTCCAGGTCTTAGACATCAAATCCAAATGTGCTTGTACTTAACACTTTTAATACAGGCGGCAGCTTAAATTCAAGGCAGTAAACATTTATTTTTTTCTCTCTCCTCTCTATTCCTTTCCTACTTCTCCTTTATTCTTCTTTATTTCCATCAATGAAAACATATTTATTATTTTTCCATGTTGCCAGCAACTTTAACTAAGCCCTGGAATTGTAAGGATTATTTAGAGGCACAGAATTGCCCTCAAGGGGTCTGTAGACTCATAGGAATAACAACTTCACTCCTTAGGATTCAGTGAAACTGTGGCCACGTGGATCTGAGTGCCTGGCACCGTCAGCACCGTCAGAAGGAGGTAAAGAGAGTGGTGATTTCTAGAGAGAGCTGGAGGGAAAGTGATCACAGAGGTTAAGAGTGAAGGCAGAATTCCCCGTAGCCAAAAGGAAGAAAGGCTTTCCACAGTGTGCGGCAAAGGCCTGGAGACACGAGCTGGCTTGGTTGATCCCTCCAGAAGCAGAGCTGGAGTGAACCAGTGGGAGATGGCAGCAGGGAGAACTGAAGCAGGGGAGAAAACCTGAAATGGGAGGCTGGGACCAGAATATTAAAGTTACATGTATCACACAAGAAATTTGCTAGTGCTTGTATATTTGAGATTAAGAACTTAGTGCTAAGAGAAAAGTCCTATTTGGAATTCTAAGAAAATCTGAGATTAAGAGCTCTTAGCAGCCAAGGTCAGGGCAATTTGTAGCTGCTGGTTATCCTTCCCCCAAGGCCAACTACCACCACTGCCAACTCTGCAATCTGCTAAACAAAAGCCTTCCAGCAATCTCCTCTCCAGACACACAGGACATGTGGAGCTCTATCACCTGCCCGATTGGCCCACCCTGCCAGGCTCCCCTCTGCTCTCAGCTGAAGAGGGAGGTGGGCCCTCCTTGGTTTTAGGAGGGGTATGAAGGGAATCTTGTCACTCTCCCTAGTGCAGAAAGGCCTAGAAGGCCAGGGTTGGATACTGGTGAGAGTAGTTCTGCAGTTGGAGCTGTGGATGTCTGTACTAGAAACTGCACTAATGTTTTCCATTTGCATTTGCTCTTTAAATTCTGATTAACAAAATTAGATAATAATTATTACTTTTAAAGAATTGAAAATACTGATACACATTCTGGAGATCACAAGGCATAATATTCCTATGTACAAAAGCACTCTCCCCTTCTCTTACAAATTTCTGAAAACAAAGAAACAACATGATTTGCTTTTTTATATTATTTTTAATCTATGTGCCAAGAATTTTGCCAAGAATTCACATATGCATATGTGTTTGTGTGTGTATTTTTTTTTAACATAATGTTCCTGTACCTAGGAATCTTCCCTAAGAAAATAATTGGAGTGCAATCCAAGCCATGGATGCCCAGTCATTCAGTCACCACCATGCAAAGCAGGCGAAATAGAAACATCCTAAATTTCAATCTGTTGTGGAGTAGTAGGATTATCCTATATGCACTAAAAATCACAGTTTGGGGAATTGATGATGACATAATTTCAAATGAAATGTTGGGAAACGGTGGTGTGTTTAATGCTTATATCAAAGCAGAGGAGAATTGCTGGGAGGAAGAATGCCAGAGTGCTAGCAGTAGTTTTCTCTCAGTGGGATGTCACATATAGCTATTATTTTCTTTTTTACAGGAAGATGTGACATTAAGCCAGATGAAGAGCATGCAGAAGATGGTTGGGCCATAGCTCAGCATTACAACTGTGCTCAATGAAAAACATGGTGGCCTGTGCTAAGAAGACACAGCTGAAGGGCACCGGGATGGACATGGGGGCTGCAGAGGAAAGGAAGACAGGTAATTATGCAAGAAACCAGTCAAAAGAAGGAGACGTATGCAGTTGTACATTCCTAAAGTGTGAGAACAGGTCAAGGCTAGTAAAGAAAGTCAACAATGCTATGAAATCCAAATTCTGAGATCCTAGTTCTATAAAGCATTTGATTTATTTGCTTGATAGGATTCAGACTAAGGCTTTCATCCTTCATTTTTGTCAATTTCAAGAAAGATCCCATTACTCCAATCTATCCTTATAGGATCCTTATAGATTCTCTCCCGAATGATGTCCTAACTTCAGGGAGACTACTAGAGGAACTGAAAAATTCACTGTTAACATGATTGTTGCAATGTACTTTGGATATTTCGCTTCTAAAAAATAGCTATAGAATGAGAACATGAACATTTGAGGTTTTGCAATGTTTATGGACTGAGAATCTGGCTCACAAAACAACAACAACAACAACAAAAAAACCTGAGAGACAATTCTGATGTGAATCGTATGTTTATTGTTTTAAAAGCTCTGTGCTAATACAAAAAGAATGTATTTATGGTGGGAAGTGATATATTTCCATGGCTTCAGGGAACTTGACTTCTATTCTAAAAACGTATTTCCTTAGATCTTATAAACAAAACACCTTAAATAATAATAAAAGAAAATACAAGAGAACATCTGTTACAGTTTGGATTTTAAATATGCCCCTCAGTCTTGTGTGTTGAGGTCTTGGTTCCCAGCTGATGATGCTGTTGGAGCTCAGGCAGGGTGGCAGGAAAAGAAGTTAGGTGACTGGGGGAATGTGCTCAAAGGGATGTGGGAACCCCAGCCCCTTCCTCTCACTCTGATTCCTGGCTGCTATGAGGTGGACAGGTTTGCTCTGCTACCTGCTCTCCACCATGATGTTCTGCCCTGCCACAGGCCCAAAGTGATAAAGCTGAACAACCATGGACTGAAACCTCTGAAACCATGATCCAAAATAAACGTTTCTTTATTTTAAGTTGATTTTCTCAGGTATTTTTTTTCCCAGTGGTAGAATGTTGAAAAACATCTATAGTAAACTCAGCAATGTTTGTTATTTTTATCATTTAAAAAATTTAAGGGAAAAGCATGAACATCTACCCTCACCTGAAAATGTGTGCAAAGAATCCAAAAGACAGCTTCAAAAAGAAGACTTGCAAATGCCAAATAAGCATGAAATAAGAATCCTAGCCTCATTAGTAATCAAATAAATATTAACATATGGTAAAACTTAAATTGCACTTAGTAGTTTGAGAAAATGCATTGTGGAGTTTCCCTCCCTGCTGTTGCTACATGGTACTCGACTTTGACATCAGGTACCAGAGTGAATGCTCCCATCCTTCCAGGTATGGTTCATTGCTACAACTTTTCTGCAGAATGATTTAAAATTGGTCCTTGTTCTTTTGCCTAGTGATTCTAATACACCTAATTTATTGCTTGGAAAAGTGTAAACATATGTATGTGTATATATACATATGTGTGTGTGTGTATATACACCTATATATATATCCAAGTGTCTTCTTCACAGCAACTTTCTTGTATTAGCAAAATGATCAAAATAGCTGAAAAGATCAAGATAAATATCCAAATTAATGAGAGTTAATATGTTTGAGTTATATGCAGTCACTGCAAATCAGTCTTTTCAGAAGATAATTTAATGACAAAAGATATTACTTAAATTAATAAATAATTTAAAGAGAAATTAAAGACCAATACAATATGCTTCTCAATATGTTTTATGTATGCAATAATATCAGTGAAAGAAGATACATTAAAATATTAATAATGGTTATTTCTACATGATAGGATTTTCTTTTTCTTTTCTCTCATATTCCTCATATTTTCCAGTTTCCCCCAGAACTGCGCATTACTCTCTTGTTATTTAGAAACATGGTATTTCTGGGAGTATAGAGTTCTCCTCGACTCTGTGTCACAAGCCTGTGACACTGAGACTGTGTTGGAGATTTATCTGAGCATGTGTCTCTCAGTGCAGTTGATCCATCTGAGACCCAGAGGAGAGGAACGGCTTGTCACCTGGTATGTAGATCTTGAGCCTGGAACCAGGTCTCCCAAGTCCTCCTCCAGTATTCCGTGCATAGTCCCAGTTTTACCTGCAGAGAGCTTTCCTGACCTGAGTGGGAATCTCAAGCAGAACTGAAGGACCAGGACTGCTGAGCTATAAAGATGAGGGAGCGAGAAACAGCTTGCCTGTGCTAACAGCCCCCACCCTCCCATCACCCTGGACCTTGGTGAGAATGCTTAGAACTTTTCCTGCTCTTAGGTGGGGCCTTCCCACTAGCTCTGTGGAGTCATGCTTGAAGCTCCATATTGAGCAGGTTGGACAACATGAAATGATTTCTAACTCATCAGTTTAAGGCTTCGCACATGCCACACAAAGCCCTGGTGGCTTGCTGTCGCTCAGAGCTGACCAGGACGTGCCTTCCAGTAGCAACTTTCTCAGCTCCCCTAGCAAACAAGTTACTCATTAAGCCTCTGTTTGCTGAGAACGTGGGCCCAAGGGGCAGTTATAGAGCTAGTTTCTGCCTTCAAAACTGATGCTTAGAGAACTTTCTGGAATCACTGAGACACCAGTGAAATCTGGAGGAAAGCCAGCCTTGGCACTGTTCCAGTATTCCTTCTCACCAGTTACTTGATGTTGGCCACTGCTCACATCTCTCTTTCTGTTGTCCTTCTTTTGCTCTGCCCTTCCTCCTCTGATCTTTTTTCTGTGTTTACTGCTCTCTTATATTTGCCACATCTTTTCCTTTTTTGTCTTCTTGTTCTCATTTTTCAATACTCCTTCCCCCTTGCTCCCTCCTTCCTTATATCATTTCCTTCCTTCCTTCCTTCCTTCCTTCCTTCCTTCCTTCCTTCCTTCCTTCCTTTTTCTTTCTCTCCAATAGATTTAGCAAATACTTTTGGCTTCCACTCATTGCCAGCCATGGTCACCCAGGGAGAGCCAGAGTAGTAAGTGCCAAAAGCAGGGTCATTCAGCGGCTTAGTTGTAGATCATTTTCAGATTCAATATTAAATAAAATCCTGACCGTGACAAAGATACTCTACATATTTGCTAGTTTTATGACCACCCATTTATTGTGGGCCTCTTTTGTGTCTTAAGGGATGCTACATGGGCCAAATTTTAAATTTTTATAGATTTAAAAATACTGTACAAAGTGATGAAAGTGTTGGCCACACCTGGTCTGTTTTAAAGATCTGACAAAACAACCTACGTGACAATCAGTAACCTATACCTGGCACCTGCTGTTTTCTTTTGGCATTCTAGATGCTGAGCATGCGATGTGAGACTTAGTTGTTTGTTTGGGGTTTTTTGTTTTTTTTTTGGTACCAGGGATTGAACTCAGAGCCACTGGACCGCTGAGCCACATCCCCAGCCCTATTTTGTGTTTTATGTAGAGACAGGGCCTCACTGACTTGCTTAGCACCTCGTCATTGCTGAGGCTGGCTTTGAACTCGCGATTCTCCTGTCTCAGCCTCCCTAAGTGCTGGGATTACAGACGTGTGCCACCACACCCAGCTGAGACTCAGTTTTTGAAAGAATGTTATATCCTATCCAGAAAAGAAAGCAGAGCTTTTTGCTAAAAACAAGTACTGTATTTCATATATTCTAAATCACACATTTTCTATATTTTACCATCTTTTAAATCAGAATGTTCTTAACAACTTTTAAATCATGAAAATGCTGCTAGCCAGCAGGTGGCTACCATCCAGGATCAGAGCCGGACACATGGTCATCACTTTTCTTCTTTGAGCTGATCATTAATACCACTCATGTTGACCATCATCACCTTTAGAATCTCTTCAAGAAGATTTCGATTCAGCATTTGTGGGCACAAAAAGGCCACAAAAATAGAGCATTAAGCAATAAATTTGACATTAGTGGAAACAATGTGTATTGGAGGAATTATTGTTGGCATCCAAATTTGCAGAGCAGTTTCAATGACATGTGCAGAAGTGTCACAGATTATCATAGAGTTTTAGTAGATATGTGGCATTGACAGTGTGCTTAGGGGCCTGGATAGAAAAACAGCCATCCATGAGTCTGGGTCACAAAATGAGCAAAAGAAGTGAAAGCCTTTAAAACAAATCAAGACAACAGCCCAACCCTGGGTCATCGTGACTCTGTATCTTGTGACTTGGGTGAAAGATTTCCTTTGCTGGGACCCGGTTTCCTTAGCTGAAAGAAGAGAACTATCAACAGGTATCCAGGATAAATAGACCCAACAGAGGCTACAGAGTGAGATCTTTCAGTTGCAAAGTATTATGAAAACAGACACTTTGCAGAGCTGATTATTACACAACTGCATTTTTTTTTTTTTTTTTCCTAAAATTGTGAACTCCTAGAGGCAGGGGCTATTCAGCACTCAGCTCTCTACCACGCACCTGTGATGTGACCCATAACTCCAGGTTAGATCAATAAAGGCCATCTGCCTGCATCTGGGCTTAATGTTTTGCTGTTGTTGTTATTGCTATTGTTATTGTTTTGTGGTGCTGAGGATTGAACCCCAGGCTTTGTGCATGCTAAGCAAACACTTTACCCTATAGACCAGAAGAACAGTGACAGAGTGGGCGAGTGCTGGTAGGAAGCTCTTTGGAAGATAGAGAACGAGGGCTGCCTTTGTCCTAGTGGTGGTACATGTAGGAGAAAGGAGGAAAGGAGGGGTCCGCAGTTCAGAGTCACCTCCTGGCAGGACGATTTCTGCATACCTGGTCTCTGGCATTGAATGAGCATCCTCAATACCAGAGGCAGACCTGGGTTTGAAGCACAGATGTGCCAACTTACTGACTGTGACTTCAAGGATGCCACTTGTTCTCTCCAAACTCTGCTTTCCTCCTTAGAAAAGTGGGGCTGGAATATTGAATCAGAGCTGTGGTCAGGACTAAGTCCATAGTACTAAACATGTGTCCACTCGGGGTCCAGCACTCATGAAGAGCTGTTTGAAGAGTTCATTCTCATTATGTGAGTGAAAATGAGAATGAGCAGGATGCTTCGGGGAGCATGACGAGGCTGGCTTCACTAGAGGGAGGGGTATGACTGAAAGAGGGCAGCAAGGAAGGCAGGGGCGAGGTGCCCCTCCACGTGGTCTGTCCCTGGGCTTGGACTTCCTATTCATGTAATTGACAGATCCTATAGTGTGGGCTTCGCACTGCGTGTCTAGCTGAGAGACACTAACCACCTAAAATTAGCCAACTTGGGAAAACAATAAAAATAAGTGGCAAATGTAATGCCTAATAATATATACAAGTTGAAATTCATTTGGGGTAAGAAATCGGGACTTAGAAAAAATTCAAAATCATCTCCTATCAGGGTGATTTCTGCATATGCTAAAGCTGACTATAGGAGACCCAGAGAGACCCATCAGGGTGTTCATGCTGTCAATAGAGAAGCCCACTCTGCACGATGCTAGGCATTAATGCCAAATGCAAGTCAGAAAGCTGGAGACAAATAAAGAATGGTCATCAGAGCAAACAGACTGGCAGCCCCAGGACACAGTGAATGTCCTGGCATAGGAGGACTTCACACTGAGCCATGACATTACAGTTGGAAGAGACTGTGAGTCTAAGGATCTGGTGGAAAAGAGTTAAAATCAATAAAGACAGCCACCAATAATTTATGATTTATTCAGAAATTATTCAAATGGGATCGGCACTCAAATGGTTAAAGTAAAATAATGTTCTAATGGGAATCACGACAAGGTCCAGCAATCGCACTAGAAAGGCAGTGGGCTGAGGCTGCTGAAGGCAGCGAGCTGGCTGATGGTGGCTGCTCTGTGCGATGCAGAGAGAATCATCTCTCAACCAGAGCTGAGGAGTATGCACAAGGCAGGGAGAGAAGAGGCTGTCCACCACCACCACCCAAAGGCAGCACCCAAAGAGCCACAGCCAGCATCGGGAGGCAAAGTTCCTAGCACAAGGAAGGAAGGCAGGTCTGCTAAGGCTTTCTTCAAAGGTCTGCTGGCTCCAGTATAAACCGGGATAGAAACAAACAAATAGTAGGGACCAAAGGCAGAGGAAATGAATTAAAATTTGCCTTGGCAGGTTTGAGTTCTGCTTGGCCACACCCTCGCAGTGATGTGTTAACTACACCATTTACCACCTGGGCCTGGGTCTCTCTACATACCACAAGCAGCTATCCCATGGACTTCTGAGGATTAAGTGAGATTTTCAGGGCAAAAACACTTGGTAAACCGTCAAACACCCTTTGTTATTCTTAATCCTGTGATCATACTTTTAAGCAAGGGGAGATTTCCAAACTTCCAAATCTTTAGGAAGTTTTTGAGTTGTTTGGTTTTGCCTTTTCTAATTAGAAATATATTGATCTTAAACTGTTTTTTCCCCGGCGTTCAGATTTGAACCCACATTGTTCAAGGCTGAGAAGCAGCACAGGCAGTGGAGAGGACATGAACTGTGAGATCCTGCTCGAGTGCTGATCTCAGGTCCCAGGGCCGCCATTTGAAAGCCGTGTTACCTTGAAGACGTCACTTAGGCCTTCAGGTTATTGATTAATCTATGAAACACAATCTGAAATGCTGCATTCCCCATTTTGGAGTAAGACCCACTGCGTGGATCAATTCTGGAAAGTGGAGAATGGCTGAACTTGTGCTCATTGGCATGTTGTTTTCAGAGAGACCAGAGGTTCCTTGGGCTCCAGCTTCTATGACATCACGCACAACCGGTTAGTGATTTGTACGGATCGAACGCCTCATTTCAGAGGGAGCTCCTTGCATGGCAGGCTGCCCAGCTCCCTGCCAGAACTCCCTCTGCTCATGTAGAACTCCGGGCTTGTATTGATAGCTGAAGGCGCACGTTGGCTCTCTCTGTCTTTCCAGGCGATAGATTGCTTTAGCTGAAGCTGCCAGTGCAATATTTTGAAAATAGACATCCATTTCTAGAAGAAAAGAGATCCAAACAAGATCATTTGCTTTTTTACATTAAAAATCATTATAACATCACTGTCTTTCATGTAGGCACGATTTCTGAGGCTGTACCACAAGTCACTCGTAATTACCAGCCAATGGCATTGAGGGGAGTATTCTGAGGGAGACCCTGTTGAGTCACTTGTAGGTGTCCAAGGGCCAGGCATACCTGGAGCAGACTTTCCATTGCTTGGTCTGACCCTGTGTTATGGGTTGAAGTGTGTCCCCATGAGTCATAGGTGAAGTCCTGACCTCTAGTACCTGAGCATGTGAACTGATTTGGAAATGGGGTCATTGTGGATGTAATGGGTTAAGTAATGATGAGGTCATACTGGAATTGGGTGAGTCCTTAAAGCAATATGACTGGTATCTTAATATAAACAAGGAATGTGGACAGAAACATGCATACCAGGAGAATGTCATGTGAAGACGAAGGATTGGGCCACAATCTACAAGCAGTCTACAAGCCCAGCATGACAGAGATGGCCAGTGAGCCACCCAGTGCTAGGAAGGAGCCCTCAGAGGAACCAGCCCTGCCAATCCCTTGATATCAAACTTATGGCCTCCAGAACTGTTTCAGTGTGTGGCACGTTGTTACAGCCACTTAGGAAGTCAATACACTGTGCAGGTACCTGACATTCCTGACCACTAGCAACTGTTAGGTGTAGAAGGCCCATGTAGGAATCTTCTGTGAAATCACCTCATGATCCACAGGGAAGTGCTTCCTAGGAAAAAAGCCCCCATCTTAGAGGTGAGGGGACCAAAACTCTAGACTCTGGTACCCAGAAAGTGGTTGTTCGTCATACCAAGCTTCTTTGTTAAGATATGAATGGGAGAGAGTTAAAGTTACTCTCTCCCATTAAAGTTAAATATAAAAATTAAATATAAAAATGCCCTCTGCTATGAAGGATCCAGACTTCCAAGATGTCCCACTCACTTCACTGACCCATCTCTATTCCACCTACACCCTCCTGAAGCAGACATCCTACCTGTAGCTCAGACCCACTCAGGACACCAGTCAGGCTCGTGCCTGCCCTCCTTGCAGGATGGGGACTGGGTCCCTTCACAGATGGAAGCCACAGGGCACCTTTCCCAGGTCTCCGTATGACACTTCATCTTCTCTCAGCCACATCACTGTCTTTCCCTTCTGTATCTTAACCTACTTCTTCTGAAATAGTTTTTCTGTCATACTGTGTGATCTACCTATTTTTATATTTAAAATTAGAATTGCTTAGGCTGCCCTAATAAAAATGTGAGCTCCAGAAAGTCAGGGATCGTTCCCTGATTTATTCTCTGATGTATCCCTTGCACCAAAAATAATCATGCCTGATGTATATTAAGCATTGAAATATTTTTCTTGAAAGAATGCAAAAATGATTTTTAAATGTCTTTGTTTGACTGCTCCGCATGTCGTCACTGAATTTGTGGCTCTGCTCTACTGAGAGACTGTCTCACACCAGAGATCTCAAAGATTGAGGCAACCTCTTGACTCTGGTGACCCTGGATTTTGGCCTCATGGCCCAAGTTACAGCCCAGAGCTATAATTGAGAGAAATGTGGGGAAAAAAAGTGCTTTCTGGGGGAGAAATACTGGTAGAGAAAAGAAGCCTTATTATTTAGTTGGCACCCACCTCATTTGTGTTACTTGCAGATATGTTCATGGTTGTGTATGTTAAATGTATCATATTTAGGCGGTGGTGACAAAAACATTTAAACAAGCAGATCTAAATATCCTCAAGAGCTACTTTGAACAAGAAGGTAGCCACTAGTCACATGTGGCTGTTTAAATTGAAGGTAACTAAAAGGGGTTAAGGTGAACAATTAAGTTCCTTCATGGCATAGTCCTAATTTTAATTGTTCACTGGCCTCACATGGCCAGTGACTGTCAGGCTTGGCAGAGTAGCTGTGTTCCCATCACAAGCAGGTGTAGACATCCCACCACAGGCACAAATGCTCCAGATGGCTTCTTAATATTGGGATGTGTATCATCGTGAAATGAAGGTGTCAGAATGAATTATGGGGTCTCACTGCTCCCTGAAACATGTGTGCTGATCAGGGCAAAGGGAGCTCTGTGAGGCTGTCCAAGTCCTTCATAGAGTGACCTAACACATCCGTGACGTGTAGGAAATACTAATGAGTTTACAAAATGCCATCAGCCCCATTGAGATTCTGAGATTTCTCAATCTATAGGAAAAGAAGGAGTGAAGACCAAGGTGAAGGTGTAGGAATTGTCTGGGTGAGTTCAGGGATACACAAATAGTTCACAGTGACTGCTGTGTGGGATCCCGGAAAAGGGGACACTCCAGAGAGAAAGTGATCGGACAGTAAACTCAGGTTAGGAGGTGGGGCGATACTTAAGGTGTCTTGAGCACCTAACATAATGCATACCAGGCTCTTTTTATATGTTGCTATTATTGAACTAGTGAATCAACCACTTAATCAACCAGTTAAAATACTACAGAGTAACAAGGGGCAGGTACAACTGTCAAATAGATAATGCAATTCTCTAGTGATAAACAAACCCCCCAATTTCAGACATTTTCCACTACAACAGTTTGCTTTGCATTTAAATATGCATATCTCAAATAGGTCAAGGTGAAGAAGACATCCCAAATGACCAATAAGGGATCTAGACTGACCATGATCCTCTGTCTTTCAGGTCACTTGTTCAGACTATGACACTGAACAAGTGGCCCGAAGGGTTCCCAAGTCAGAGCAGAACAGAGATGGAGGAGGTACATTGCTGAGTCACCCCAGCCCAAAGTTCATGGGCAATAACCTGTCACATAGGCCATTCCCTGCAAGGGCAATGGGGGACAAAAGTGAGCACGTGAAGCCTCTGTAGGCACCGACTGTGTGCACCTCACCGAATAACACAGCACCGTGCAAGAAGCTTAAACTTCACGCACTACTGGTTTTGAAATCATTTGTTTTTAAGCAATAGAAACCATTCTCCAAATAAAATACATTGTATAAATGAGGCAAAAATAGATCTTTTCTGGTTAAAATGGGGGCACAGAGAAAAAGATCCAGTCTTTCCTATGCAACAAATCTCGTGTCACATCTCTGTACCTTAAACATTTCCCAATGGGTCCAGGACTCCTAAAGGACAGAGGGAAGAACTGCAGGGTAGGCCACTGAGAACCAGGAGCACCTCCAGCAGGAGGGCAATGCCACCAGCTTCCCTTTGGAAACATCAGCTTGGCCCAATTGTGTGTGGGGGCGGCTGGGAGAGGTGGAGCAGATGGTGGTATGCGGGGGGGCCAAGCTGAGACAAGGGAAGGCAGGTTCAGAGGTTCCTGAAGTCATTGAGATGAACAGTGGGGCTCCATGGATTCCCAAGTTCTTCTGGTTCAAATGTTGTTCAGTCTGATGAAGTTTACCTCCATATAGTCGGAAGCTCTTCCAAGTTTCCTTTTAACGTTGACAGAGGTCTGTTTCAGGAGTTGACAGGCTGTTTCTATAAAGGGCCTGGAAGTGAGTATTTCAGGCTCACTGGCCATTTGGTCTCCATGGCAACTGCTCAACTCTGCCATCCCAGAGCAAAAGCTGCCATGAACTACTTGCAAACAAATGGGCACAGCTGTGTTCCAATAAAACTTTATTTATGAACACTGAAATTTGAATTTCACACACGTCCCACATACCATAAAATTATTCTTCCTCCAATTTATATTTAATCAATTAAAAACATGAAAAAGTCTTAGCTCATGGGCCATATATAGACCCGTCATGGGCTAGTTTTTGCCTGCAGTGTGTATCATGCTTACCCTGGTCTATTGTACTGAGTGATCACATTGTTACAAAAAGGTCGAATAGGCATGAAGACAGTTTCCTTTATTTTTAAAAATGGCATAGATTCTGATGAAACAAAAATGAAGATATGAAACTAATGCTTACCAGAGAACACACGGAGACCCTGGAGGGGAGGGGAAGCACTAGCAATCTTGGTTGATTGAGTGAATGCTTGTGTGTGTTAATCTTCAGGCACCCCCAGGCACAAGTTAGAGCAAACCCACACAATTAGAATAAACAAAGGAAAATAAATCATGACTGGGGGCACTGGTATTCCTGGATTCCTCTGGAATAGAAACCCAGAAATAAAGATGTTCTCCCTCAAGGCACTGCCCACTCTGGACGCCACCAGCTAATTGCGAGAATTCCCAGAGTCATTGAACTGAAAGAAAATTTGGCTTTCTTAAGGCAAAGAAAACAGTTTTGTGAAATTTCCCTTATCAGAAGTCATCCCTTCCCTAAAAGTTCCCAACTGAATAAACACATCAACCAGAGCACAGATGAAATTATTTGTTCTTAAAGCAACTTCCTTCCAATTTTTAAAGTAATGCAGGGTTATTTGAGATAATTTGGAAAATGACCTAAAGGTATAATCATGAGAGCAAAAGTCACCCCAAGTCTGAGAACCCAGAGACAACCATTGTAAACCACAGACTATTTCTGTGACATCATGGGAGGTCGCACTGGGTCTGAGTCTTTACAGCCTGATTCTTTCTCACTTGATATTATACTCTGAATATTTTCTGATGTCATTAAAGAATCCCTGGACCTTTTCCCCTCCATTGGCCACCTAATTTTGAACAGATAGGTTTTTATTTACTTAGCTGATAGGATAAAAACGACCTTTCATGAACAATCATGCTTTCCACCAGCAGTATTGCATGTGTGTCTCCTTGATGCCAGGGGCTGCCTCGACACCCAAGAGGGCTGACATGCCCACCTGGCCTCTGTCCTCATGGGGCTCACAACTGAGGTACCTCAACTTGTAAGAGGCATCTTAGCCTTGTAAAGCTGAGAGAAATCCAGCCCAGTTCCTGCTCTGTGGGAACCCTCGGTGAAGGAGGGAGACAGCAGGTGGGCCAATACCCATTAACCCACCATGGGTAGTTGGTGTGAGATAAAGAAGGACAGACAAAGGGGATATGTCTGTGGGGTGGGGTGGGGCAGGTGGGAAGGCATAGACAACTGCTCAGAACAAATGCTCAGTGTGAATGGCCTTATTTTGACAGATATTTTGGTTCTAGTCCAAAGTACCTACACACAGATCATGCTGTGACCAGTTAATGTCACATGTGCCCATGAGAATCCCGTTGGGTTAGTTGGGTAGGGAGGACGTGGCACTGGAAACTCACTGTTCAGCACTCAGGAATGATGCAGTTTTCTCCCCCCTGAAAAACAGAGAAGCAGCCTTGTCCAGGGGAACATTCTTTCCGCAAGTATTCAACTGCCTTTAATCCTAGTCTCCATCCAGCCATGATCTGCTTCCAGGAAGCTTCCAGGAGACTCCCACAGCACTTTCCTCACACTTGAGGTAATGGCACACAAGTGCCTTAAGACATCATAAAGTTTTCTGCAGCTCATCTATTCCCAGACTAGAGTCTCCTCTGGGCAAGTGGCTGGCTCTGCCCAGCACGGAAGAGATCCTCTCTGTGTGTTGAATTAATTAACATAGTCTCCCTCACAGTGTTCTCTGTCTGCAAAATGCTTTATTATTATTGCTGCTGTTGTCAAACTGTATTTTTTCTTCATGCAACCTGGGTTTTCATCAACCCAGGAGGCTTCTTGCACAGTGTACTGATGGCCAAATCTGAGGATGCAGGAGACATCCTATCTCAGACAGTTGTTAAGCCATGTATCTTCCATTGCGTATTATTTCTGGCTAAGTTTTTAGATCTGCAAACATCAGATTTACTATCACATTTGTTTTGAAATGTCAGTATATTCTAGCGTGATCAACATATTAAAGGGCAATCTGAACACCATGTGAATGTGTATTTGCCTAAGGATTATGTCATCTGCCAGTCACTGCACACAAGTGACCTGAGCTTCATAAGAATATGCAACACATCTACTACCAGGTTCTGCAGCCCCCGGGTTGTGGACCACAGGCACTCACATCTGTGCCAGGGCTTCTCTGGGATTTCTGAGCATGCGCCACACTCCACTGCATGGTGACTCACAAGCTGTCCCCCTCTGGCACCCACTCCCACAAGCGAGCTCCAGGTCTTTTTCAAGGGCAAGTGCCTTATTTATCCTGGTATTTACATGTATCTTAACCACTTAGCGTGTGTATAGCTCCACTCTGTTTTTATTAGATGTCCACCTTTGTGAGCAAATGTGATTGATCAAGCTTCGGAGTGTCATAACCCATCTCTTCCATAAGTCTCGGGTTTTCCATGGTATACCTTTGCATACTTCTGCAATTTATAGGAACATATATGCCTGTGGACTCCTCTACAGGACTGTGTGTTCTCCATTTTATCTTGCTGGACTTGCTGTTGAGATTGATTTTGCTATTTTTTGTTTGTTTATTTCATTAGATGTTCCAAACAAGTGTTGCATTCTAATTTTATAGATGGCTTACCTGGGGTTTGGGGACAGAAAAGCCTAGCTTGGCCTTTTATAAGTGAACTGAGGATCAGAATTACCTGTGTCTCTGGATCCAGGGCACCAGCATACCACCATGTCCAGAAGAGTCTTTGGAATGGGATGCATCTACACTTGAACTGCTGCTCACAAAATCCTCCTGCCTGCACCCTCTGGGTGAATGACTCACTACTCCAGACCTCACTCAGCTGGTGTGTGAACATCAGGGAAATGGCATTTACTTCTCAGAGTCACTCTGGAAACAAAGCCACAAAATGTAAGGGAAAGGTCCATCGAGAACCTGGGGCAAGACAGGCACCTCTGTATGTCTGTTCTCCCCTATTTCCCCTGTATAATAATCCCAGAGGGTGTGATGCAGGGTTCTCCAGAGAAATGGAACCAACACGTTTGTACACACACACACGCACACCTGCACGCACACTGTTTAGTATGGGAATTAATCGGCTTAAAGAAATAAGGAAGTCAAGAGGTCCCTTCTGCCATTTGCAAGGTGGCACAGTTCAGTCCGAGTCTGACATGTCTGAGCCCAGATGAACAGATCCACCACTGCTCCTTGCCATGCTCTTTAGACACTGCACAGACTGCTGCCCACCTTGGTGAGAACAATCTTTATTTACTCTCCCTATTCAAAGAAGCTTATACCTTCCTAAAGCACCCTCACAGACACATCTAGTAATGATGTCTTACCTTTTCTCTGAGCCTCTCTTAGCTCCTTCAAGTTGACACAAAATTACCCATCATATAGATAAATTTTATTGAACAATTATTTTGTTCCAGGAACAGTTTTAAGTACTTTCCATGTATTAACTGATTTTGTCTTTAGAGCAGTCCTATGCAGAAAATACCATTGCTGTTGTTATTTTATAGCTGAGTAAATGGGCACACAGAAAGGCCAGATGATTGGCTTAATATCAAATAGCTAGTGTGCTAGTTATGGAGTTGTAGACCCTCAGCTCCAAGCCCACCCTCCCATACTCTGCCTGTGAAGCTAGGACAGAAAAATGCTTGCCAGCTGGATTCTGGTTATACCGTGCAAGGCCTAGGGACTGCCCCTTCCTGTTTTCCTCTCACATTCCTTTCTGTTCATTTGTTTTTCCTGCAAAAACTTCTGTTTTCCCAGCACCCACGATGTGGGAGTCGACTGCTGTGACAGGCTGCCTCTCGAATATTCTTACACAATTAAGCATCTGTACACAGTTGCTCTTACCTCAGATGCAAACCCAGCCAAGAGGCAGCTGAGCAATGCCACACTGTCACAATAAGAAAAGTAGTCCAGTAGGGCTTTGGTACAACATGACTTTTGGGGACCACTGGGAACAACTATTAACCTCTTCTTGGGACCCACTAATCATCAGCCAAAGGGAAAGAGGCCAGGAAAACTAACAGATAGATTTCCACACCTGACCCCTTCCGAAATTTTCTCTAGAATCCTGCAGTTCCACACAGAGCAAAGGATTAAGTGCCCTGCCTGAAAACTGCTAATTCATAGCTTCTAGAATATTGGAGCTGGAGGAGACCTCAGAATTTATCTGTCCCCAAACTCCCCTAGAAAGATGGGTATAGAGAGGCCCAAAGAGAAAGGCTGGCCCCAGATCACACGGTGAGTTAGTGCTGGCGTCCAGGTCAGTCTCCTGGGTCCTGCTCTTTTCCCCATGAAACACAGGACTGAGTGTTAACCAAGAAAGGTTTTATGCGATTTCTAGAGATTATAGTCTTTCTTGGGAACCCCAACTCTGTGGACCAGGAGGACTTTCCTTCCCTTCCACTCAGTGCGGCTCCTGGAAGGATGGGGTTGGAAGAAGGGGAGGGTCTTGTCTCTGTTCTCATCTTGTCTGTCTTTTTTCTCCCTTCTTCCCTCTCCACCTTCTCCTTGGAGGCCACAAGGTAACAAGGGTGAAGTAAGCGAGGTGAGCCTACCAAGAGCAGGGGCAGGTCCTGTCTTTACCTGAAGTTTCGATACGTTCACCAACGGTGTGCTGTATCCATTGATTTTTTTCAAGCATAGCATTAGGACATTGCGTCAGGATCAACACGTGTCATACTTCCCTGGGCTGTGCTTGTCACACACTTGTCTTGGTCTGCCTTCCAGCCACACCCTCCCTGCTCCCTGCCCTGGACCGGATAGTGATTTTTGTTGTTGTTGTTTTTGGTTTGGGGTTATTTTTTGTTTTTTTTGTTTTGTTTTGTTTTTGACAAGGTTTTCCCAAGTATTTATTCCTTTTACAATTTTGAGCCCACATAATATTTTTCTTATCACTAATCTTTTGGAAACAAAACAATCAGAGAAGTATTTTTTGCACATTTTACAGAGTAATAAATCAAGAACAGTAAATCACATGATCTGCACGTGAGCTAAATCTTTCTGACCTTTCTGAACGTTCTTTCAGTCTTCCAACCAAAAGAAACTCCAGTAGGAACTGTAACCATTGTTCAACAAAATGTCTTTCATACATTTCATTTAGCATTGAGATAAGCTTTAGAAACAGAAATGTAGTGTTGCAAACTTCAAGCACTAGCAAAGCATACCAAATTCAATAATATGGGTAATTATAAACCTTAGTTTTAAACCCAGGGGAATGTATAGTGAGAATCTCCCTGTTTTGAATTTTGTTTTCTTTTGCCAGATAATTCTTTGAAAGACTCGACTTTATGTGTCATATTAAAATAAGTGCATTGTATAAGTTTGTGGCTTGGAATTTGATTAATCTAAAAGTCAGGAATGATTTAATGTTGCTATACTCAAAAACCAAATGTGTTTTACAATTTGGTTGACTTGTTTTCAGTAGTAATTAGAATATTAACATTATTTTTATAAGGACAGTGTTTTGACCTCTGTTGCCTTCTCTGATGCAACAGCTCCCCTTGTGAAACACCAAAGGCATCCCCCTGATGCTGCAGATGACAAACGACAGCAGTGGCCACCCAGGGTCACTCGGTAGCCTCCAAGCAAACATGGAGAAGTCCTAACTGTGGTGAAGCGGGTGCTGTGGTGAAGGGAACAGCGTGGCTTCGAGGTTGGGTGTCCGGGTGTGACTCCTGATGACACCTCTCAGCAGTGGTGATACCCACTGGCCGATGGCTTGTGATCTGAAGGCTCAGGGTACAGATGCGCGACCCAGGCAATTCCTGCTCTCGCGGCAGCCCGGTCTAGACAGAGGAAATTGGTGATTTTTCTGGACCGTGTTTTCTACAACTGGAAGTGGAAATCAAATTGCCTCACTGTGAACACTAAGCAGGGCCCTGCGTGAATCTGCCCAGTGCAGCAGGGGTGCCAGTTAAAAGGGACCTCCACAGGAGGAAATGCTGGCTTCTCAGAAAACCGTGCACAGGACATCCCCATGCAGTTAGGCTTCCGCTGTTCAGATGCATCTCATTCAGCTGCTGAGAAGATGAAAAAAAAAAAAAAAAAATCCCTGGAGTCTTCCAGTGGATTCCCCTGTGGTAAGAAACTACTGAGGAAACGCGTCCCTTTCATCCACACTTGAGACCTTCAGATGTGACCCAGATTTCATTGCAGTGATCTGGATGATGCAAAGGCAGTTTTCACAGAGGAATCTTGGTGCTTCCCCGGCTCCTGCTCCTCCAGCCCACACCCCACCCTCCTTTGCTTCAGTCGCCCTTCCAGAGAGGGCCTGGGAGTTGGCTGAGGGCTACTCCACACGCCGCCGCGCTGCAGCTCAATCTCCATCTAAAGACACCTCGGGAGCAAGGTCTCCTGACACTCCACTGGCCCAACTCAGCTGACCTCTGACGAGCTGAGGCTGGGCCACCTCCTGCCCTTAGGTGCCATGCGCCCCATGACCAGCTTCTAGCCAGTAACGTCTGACAAAGGCACAGAGCTGGTCACTGTGACCCTGTGTATCGTGGTTGTGCTCCGGGATCTTGCTGTGTGCCATGTGCTAGATGAGATGAGACTCCACTGCAGCAGACTGAGGTGACAGATTTTCCTTGGGCCTGGAAGAAGTGAGTGAGCTGTCATAATGTGAGAGGCCCTGGGAGCACCTCAGAGGGCAAGGAGCCCTGGCATCCTCCAGGAACTGACAGTGGCCCCAAATGGCAGCCACCAAAAGATTAAACACCTTAGTCCTACAGACACTAAGAACTGAGTTCTGCCAAGTACAGGTACTTGGAAGAAAGACTCTAAGCTTTAGAAGGAATGCAAGCCACGTGATATCTTAACTGCAGCTTGTGAGATCCTCGCAGAAGACTTGGCTGTTTCACTGAACTCCCGGCAAAGAGACACTGTGAGATAATGAATGTGTATTGCATTAAGACACTAAGTCTGTGGCAATCCATTACACAGCAGTACAGAACAATTCACATAACTTACCTGTTTGAGAAGGCTGAGCTAGGGAAAGTGCATTCCTAATCTACATGTCATCTCCAGGCCTCTCCCTTGCATGCAGAAGGTGACTGAGGGTAGAGCCCTGAGTCAGGTTCTGGAATTCGAATGATTCCTGAGCCAAGTCTTCACACACAGTTGGATTCTCTTGCATTCTAAGCTCCATGTTCCCTTCATGGACATTTCCCCCATGTGTATATGGCGATTTTGATCAAGGCCATGAGCATAGAATTCAACAAGATCCAAAAAACTGCTGGGCTTTGAGGGAACGGATTAATATATAACTTTAATCAGAAGCCATACAGAGTGAACCACAATAAACTTTAATTTGCAACTTTCGCAAACATCAGAGACAAGGCTAATCAGTACATCTCAAGACACATAAATAAATGATAGCTGTTCAGCTAAACAGGTCATTTTGGTATCTGTCAGTGATATCAGGAGGCTGTGGAGTAGACACGGCTTCCCACCATCCACACCCCTCCATGCCATCCAGTCCCCCTCAACAGCACAGCGGAGGCACCCTGTCCAGAGGTTCAGTTTTAACCATTTTTTATGCCATAACAAACCACCTTGAAACTCCATGGTTTCGATGATGATTTGTCTTTCTTACCATGATCAGATTAACAAGATGGCTCTTCTGTTTTGTGGGGTGCCTAGGTCTGTTATGGTTGCTATAACACAATGTCCTAGACTGAGTAACTTACAGCAGCACAAATCTGTCTCCTACGGTCCTAGAGGCTGGAAGGTCTGCATCAGAGTGCCTGCAGATCTGGTGTCTGCTGAGGGCTGCGCTCTGCTTCTCAGACAGGCCCTGCTCCTTGTCCTTGACACTGCATCAGGGCACTGATCTTACTCACAAGGGCTCTGTGCTCATGTCCTAATTCCTTCTTCAAAACGCTGCTTCTTAATACCATCACATGGAGAAGAGGTTTCAGTATGGATTTTAAGAGCACGGACTTCAAACCATATAGTACATAGCATGCTTTTATCCCGTTAACGTGGCTCTGCATTTAGCTAATGGCTGAACTGACCTAGGAGAAACAAGAAGGCCCCCCTCTCCTGTTGGGGGCTAGGCCATCCCTGTTCTCCCCAGGGGCCCCTCCCCCACAGGACTCTGCATGCCTCCACCTGCCAGCACCAGGGCTTGAACATTCTTGGCAAGGCAGCTGGGTGCCAAAAAGCACAATGATAATTTTCATGCTAATTTCATGATAATTTCCAGGGCTAAGTCTGGAAGTTCATGGGATTATTTTCACTACCTTCATATTGGCTAAAATAAGGCACCAGCCAGTACACATTCAAGAGAAGGAGAAACTGACTCCAATTTTACCCTTAGCAGGAGGAGAGATGTGCATCTGGGGAGGGAGAGAATTACTGGTGGCCATTGCAGATGACTAATGAGTGTCATGGTCGGCTTAAGCTGCCATCACAAAATGCTGCAGGGCACCTTCAACAGCAGACCTCTGTTTCTCAAAGATCTGGAGACTAGTGGTCCAAGATCAAAGGGCCATTAAATTTGGTTTCTGATGAGAGCTTTCTTCTGGTTTGTAGATGGCTACCTTCACATCATTTAAGCTTTGTATACGTGAGGAGAGAGAGAGAGGGAGGGAAAGAGACAGAGAGAGAACGAGAAACAGAGAGAGATGAATCTGATGTTTCATCCCCTTGTCCCCTTCCTGTCAGATTAGGGCCCACCCTTCTGACTACATGTAACCTTAATTACCTCCCGAAGGGTACTGTCTCCGAATATGGTTGCATTGAAGATGAAGGCTTCACAGTATGAACTTGAAGCTAGGAGATATGATTCAGTCCACAGCAAAAAGTAACAGCTATTATCCCATGTGGGGCACTGATCGTATGACAGGCATCGTGATGTGGATTTGTACATCATTTCATTCAGTATTTGTAAAGCCTCCTCAATACATATTTTTTTAAATTTTGATTAATTTATTTTACAGTGAATGCATTTTGACATATAATATACAAATGGAGTACAACTTCTCAATCCTCTGGCTGTACATGGTTCAAAGTTACTCCAGTAGTGTAATTACACATGTATATTGGGTCTTTTCTACCATTCTTCCCATCCCCACAAGCCCAACCCTCTCCTCACTCCACCCTACACAAACCAAAGTTCCTTCATTCTTCCCTATTACCCTGCCCTACCATGGATCAGCATCCGCTTATCAGAGAAAACATTCGGCTTTTGTTTTTTGGGGATTGGTTTATTTCACTTAGCATGATATTCTCTAGTTTCATCCATTTACTGTAAAATGCCATAATTTAATTTTTCTTTAAGGCTGAGTAATATTCCATTGTGTATCTCTACCACATTTTCTTTATCCATTCATCTGTTGAAGGGCATCTGCCTTGGCTATTCTGGGTCTCTTATTTTTCCAAATGAATTTCATGATTGCTTTTTCTAGTTCTATGAAGAATGTCATTGAGATTTTTATAGGAATTGCATTAAATCTGTATAACAGTTTTGGTAGTATGGCCATTTT